>VJMH01000018.1:0-50086 GCA_009835185.1 Aphanomyces stellatus
ACCGGACATTTATCATCTTCAATTGATCTGTGCCACGACGGCTTTCAAATGCTTCAACTCAGTTTGGAAAAATTCATCCACACAGGCGCTCACGATCGCGTTGGTAGTGCTTGGGGGCTGGAATCCTCCTTCGTAGACAGCCTAAAGTACACCATCAGAACTGCCACAACAAATCATGTATAACGGACCCCAAAAATGTAGCCAATGTCGGCCATCAAATTGGGCTGCATCGGCATGGTCGCCGTTTGCTGCGCCTTGGCGTCCGTCTTTTGTTGCCGTGCGTCCCATTGCAGTTTTCGGACCGTCATGTCTTCTTCCAACGCCTGCAGCTTGACCAGGGCTTTCGAGACAGTGCCTTCTCCTTCGACGACACTGTTTTGGAGCGCCACGAGCGTGCGCTTGTGGTTTTCCAATTGGGATTCCAACTGGTCCATGTAGGCCGTGTGCGATTGAATGGCTACAAGTGGTCTTGACCAGTTGCAGAATACACGAGGTTGTACCTGCCGACGACGTCGTCGTGTTGTTCATGCCAATGTTGGCGATCGTGCCAATCCCGTTGAGTGCATACATGGCCATGTCGCCACCCGCTTCTTCCTTAGGGTCGAGTGACGGCATTTGGATCACGGCGTCGGCCATGCCTTGTTTCATCACTGCGCACGACGAGACCGTCTACGCAATTCAATTAAAATAAAAGCAATCCACTTGTCAACTAGACGTTACCTTTTCCCACGTGCTTTCGAGCAGGTGCAATTGCAGCCGCAATTCGTGCAACGTTGGCTTGAGTTTCTCCAGCAAGAGACGCATGCCCTTGATCGCACGGATGTTGTCGGCCGGCGCCTGGTAGTTGGGGATGAGCATGCGGCCTTGGAGCATCCGCATCGAATTGAGCAAATAATTCAAGTTCATCTGGAGCACGTGGAGCAATTGATGGCGGTACATTGCCACTTGACTCCACAACGTCCGCGCCGTTTCGACGCCGACGGCTTCGTAGACGCCGCAGAGGATCACATAGGCATCGTATTCGCGGTGGCCTTCGGGGCTCATGCACGTCTGAACGGTCGACCGCGTGCTCCAGCTCAAGCTACCCATGGCTTGCACGACTTGCCGCACCAACAAAAGCGAGTCGAGGGTCCCTACCACAAGTCGTCCATAAACACAAGAGCAAGGAATAAATGTACCGAGGGGTGGGTCGTTGGCAAGGTCGCGTTGTGTGACGGGTGTCGACCGCGGCGCCGTGGGGACGAGCGCCGCATCCTTTGGGTCGGTCAACATCATGGACGTCGGCGCCACATTGTTGTTGTTGCCACCAAAGAGCGACACGACCGACTTGCCAATGCTGTCAATGATGTTTTTCGGGTCATCCGGTTTGGGTTTCGTGGCCTTGGAGGAGGACGAGAGCGGTGGCAGCGACGCGCCGCCGGTCGAGACGACGAGCGCAGACGAGAGGCTGCTGTTGTTGTTGGTGCTGTTGCTGCTCGTGGCCGTGGCCGCGTCGTCTTCAAGGAGTTCGACGTCGGCGGGTTTGCCCATGGAGCGAGGGAGTGCCCCTTGCAATTGCGGTGCCGCAAGCCCCAGCGTGCCGCTGATTTGGTTGCAAATCGAGCTGTTTTCTTCGACCCATTGGCCCGTGGCTTCGCGAAACTAGAATGACGGATTTGTCAACGGCCGCCACATATGTGGATTTACCTCTTTGAGCATGCGCTGCACTTTGGCTGGGTCCGTGTTGCGGTAAATCGTTTGAATCGGCTCGACGCACGCTGCAATATCATTGTTGACGTAGCCTTGGATACTCAACACTTCCTTGAAACAATTGCGCCAATTGCGTTCTTGGTTGGTCTTGAGTTTGTCCAGTTCCTGGACCCCGAGCGTCGTCATTTCCGTCACCAAGCGGCGCATTTCGCCTTGGACTGCCTGCCACGACGACAAGAGGATGCGCAATTGGTCGCCGCCGGGGCCGTAGACGAGCAAATCGCCCCCAGGGCCCGCGAGAAGCCGCGCCTTGCGGCAACTCACAATCAAATCGGCCATGAGTTTGAGCATCGCATGGAGCCGACAAAACATTTCTAGTCACGTGTCAAATAAATCAAATTACCATCCACGTACCAAAGGCAGGGCCCGCGCTGTCGGGCGGGAGCGACACAACGCCCGAATTGGACTGCTTCAAATAGTCGGCGGGGTTGGTGATTGGGCCACCAAGGACCGCGGGGATGATGGAATTTTGATTCTCGTCGCAAAAGACCTAGTGGGACGTAACATGTCGTCCAACATGTAACAAATATATTACCGCCGTGCGAGTCATCATGGCAGTTTCCTCGGGCGAATTGGTCAACAAGAGCTGCGGCGTGTTGGCGCGTTCCTTGGACATCGTCGCGTACGGCGACGCGGGAAACAATTCCTTGAACCCAGGTGTTTCCAAAAGCAATTGCAGCATTTGGCCCGATTTCGTGTTCATCGCTTCCTGTGGCATGACCGTGAAACTCACGCAGCTTGTGTCCCAGTACCTTCATGCCAGCGTGTTGTTGGGATTGCAAGTTGCCAATCGTGCAGTCGTTGGGGGCATTGGGGGTGTTGCGGAAGACGTAAAAGAGAAACTGGACGCCGTGGACGAGCGCATCTTGGCCCTTGGCCTCGAGGACCGTCAACTGTTCCTTGGCCGACGCATGGGCGCGCTCCGTTTCGATGATCGGGATGACGCTGGAAACATGATAAGAGAAAGACACGAGGCAGACGCGCGTACCGGAATTCGAGGATTTCACGCACGTCCTTGAGCGTGTTCATCAACGAACGCTCGCCGCCGCCGCTCGTAAAGAGCTTTTGCTGCCCGTATTGGATCTTCTTGATGTACTGCATGCGATTTTCGACTTCGTTGACAATGTACTCGGTCGTGCAGGACGCACTCGCGAGCACGTTGAGCGCCCACGCTTTGATCTCCTCGAGCATGAGCGTGCGCGGGTCATTGAGATACGAGACCGCAAAGCTCTTGCGTTCGTGGCGTTCCGTCTGATAGGCACAAATGCTCGAGATGATCCCTTCGGCAGGGTTCTTCAGAAGCCCCACCATGCCCTGCATCTTGCGCACAAACGTGTGCTCGTCAAAGTCGCCGACGACGGGCAGGTAGAGCGGCATGTGGAACGCTTCGTCCATCTTAAGGATGTGCGGGAGGTCCTTCGGCTCTTTGTTGTACACCTCGCAGTAGGTCTTGTGCAGGAAGTTCATCTGATCGACTTCGAGGGCCGAGTACCCTTGATCCCAAGGATTCCATCGCACGCCCCAGTTTGCCATCTTCTCGGCCGGCCTGCTTTCCTACTTTCCAACGTTGCGAACTTCCCTTCTTGCTCGAGCTGACTATGCAATACTCAAATCAAGTCAATTCGTGGACTTTCTGCGTCACCAGGGACCCATGCATTTCCACCTACGTCCTTTTAAGTACGATACACTCACACTTGATTGGTCTATTTTGACCAGTATCAGTCGTACTTTAGACATGTATATTTGATGCTAGTATCTTATTAAGTACGGAAATCTCTTTCAAATTTCTATGGGACCCTGTCGGCTCGTTATCCGTTTGGTCGCATGGTATCGCCAGTTGGCGGCAGTGTTGTCGTGGGACACCAAAGGATGGGGGACAAACGTGTACGACGATAACAAAGGAGATACGTGGCACAGCGCCCATGAAGAGCAAGACGACGACGACAACAGGGGGAAGGTTCTCTTTTATTCTCTACACTAGCTACGCAGTGGCGCTGGATTTCGCAGCGCCGTTGCTGCTCGGGGGCAGCATCAACGGCGCGCCGCCGCCGCCGTTCAACGCCGCGTGCTCCAACTTGAGCGTGTGCGCAATGTGCGAACACGTCGACGAGTTTTCGAGGACCCATTTGTTGGTCGACGCTTTGAATTCCTGCGGAATTGTCACGGCTTGCACGAGGATGGGTCGGTCGTCGTACCTTGCCCATTTGCAGGTTGGCGACGGGGTGCGTGGCCTCGATGATGCGGCGGATGGGGTCCTGCGTCGCCGCGACGTCGTTGATCATGTAGCCTTCGAGCGCAAGGACACGCGAGAAGCACGTGCGCCACGCCTTCTCGCTGTACGACGACTTGAGTTTGTCCAATTCCGAGACCCCGCGTTTCTTGAGCTCCGTCGCAATCGACATGACTTCGCTTTCGACCTGATATCGTTATCCTCTCCACATGCACAGAAGATGTCGCCTACAGCTTGGAAGGTTTCCATGAGCACGCGGAGATGCATGCCGCCGGGGCCGTAGACCAAGAGGTCTCCGCCCGTGCCGGCCAACAAGCGCGCTTGGCGGGTCGAGACGAGCAAATCCGCAAGCAGTTTCAGCATAGCGTGCATTTTCACGTAAAGTTCTAGGAAGAAAGGTGTCACGTTCCTTGCAAAGGCCCGACGTACCATAGGTCTCGGGCGTGAGAAAGTTGACGACGCCGCCGTTCGATTGCGTCAAGAATGCCTTGGGTGTCCATGTCACAGTGGGGTTGGAGAGAAGGAGCGGCGGGACGGCCGCGACTGCCGATTCGTCCATGAAGAGCTAGGAGGCCATCAACGGCGGGGACTCTTTGGGAAGCTTACGGGGTCGCTGGCTGTGGTCTTTTGTTGGTCTGTCGTCAATGCCATCAACTGCGACTTGCCGCCCGTGACTTGATGATGGCTTTCGGGGAAGAGCGTGCTACGGAAGCATAAGGTCGCATGAGATGCAAGAAGCATGCGAGGAAGCCCACCGGAACGAGTTGGTCGAGAGGAGGAGAAGCAACATTTGACCCGACTTGGTCGCCATCGACTCCTACACACCGTCGTCGTCATCATCATGGCCAAAGAAGAAGGGGTACCTTCATGGCCGTGTGTTGCTGCGATTGCAAGTTTGTGATCGTGCAGTCGGCAGGCGCGTTGGGCGTGTTGCGGAAAATGTTGAAGAGAAACTGGACGCCGTGGATGAGCGCGTCCGTGCCGCGGGCTTCCACGACCGTCAAGTGTTCCTTGGCGCTCGCTTGGGCCCGTTCGCACGCGATCATGGGCAAAATGCGGCGCTCCAAGATTTCGCGCACGTCCTTCAACGTCGTCATGAGCGTGCGTTCGGCGCCACTGGGCTTGAAGAGGTTCCCGCCACCGTACTGGAGTTGCGTGATGTAATTCTTGCGCTGTTCGACTTCCTTCTCGAACGCTTCCGTCGTGCACCCGGCCGACGCGAGGCGCGACATGGCCCAGATCTTGAATTCTTCTAGCAGGAGTGTGCGCGGGTCGTTCATGAACGCCGTCCCGATCTGGAAGCGCTCCGTGCGCTCCTTCTGGTACCCACAGATGCAACTGATGATTTCTTCGGCGGGTTGACGGAGGAGCCCGATCATGCCCTGCATCTGCCGCATGAACGTGTGCTCGTCAAAGTCGGCCTTCTTGGGCGTGTAGATCGGCTCCGTGAAGGTCGCGTTCATCTGAAGCACGTTCGGCAGGTCCTTCGCTTCGATCTCCATCGTCTCGAGGTACACGCGGTGCACGAACGTCATCTGCTCCAGCTCGGACGACGAGTAGACGTTTCCCCACGGGTTCAAGCGAAGGCCCATCGTGTCTCGTCGGCGTCCGATAAAAAGTGACTGTGTTGATTTCAGTTGCCTGAAGTGAGAGTCAGAGAGTGAGAGTGCTATCACCTGAAAACACTTGATTTAGTGCAATGAATCCCCCGTTTGATTGGCTCCAATTTGCATTCTTTCGGTGGATTAAACTCTGGTTTTGGCAACGTGTTCAAGGAGGCCCCAAGTTTGTTGCCCCAAGATGACAGGGACCACCCACAAAAGAGTCCTTTGACCCAGCCCCACCCAGGCATCTAGGAAGGCACAAAGATTTCGACGCAGTTGGGCTCCCTGCAAGCAATATCGACAGAATCGACTGTGTGTTGCAGAATTTTCCAAAGCCCTACTTTCCGAAGACTGTGTGACAAGGTGTGTGCAGTATATACTCTGTGACGCAGAACGCTGAGGCTGGAAGACTGATGAGGTTCTTGACAGACGGTGTCGCAACGTGACAGGAGCCAACAGCATCGGTCAAATCGGAAGGAAGGAGGCGCACATGCCTCGTGGGTTCCAAAAGTGTGTGTCGCGGCAGTGGCATGGCTTGAATGAGAGTGAGAGTGAGAACTCGCATGTCGAGTGATCTGCTTGATGCTTTCAGCCAATCAGATGCTTGACATTCAAAATCAAGCGATTGGATTGGATATAAAGACCGTGCCGACCGACCAACACGGTTTTCCGAACAGCACAAAGGCACCACGGCGGTGGCGTTTTGGCGGTTGCGATCGTGACGAAATGATCTGCATGAGAAATTGCACCACGGCGCATTAACACAAGGTAACCAAAACGCAGCGCCTCTGGAAGGCCCAAAGAAGATGATCTACCATCGTGGCCATCCTTCTGCATTCCATCAAGTGTACTCATCGTCGGCGTTTCGCTCTCTCCTGTTGCGAATGGGGCAATGAAGCTCAGGCACGACGTTAGCGACTCGCCCCCAGTGGCGACTATGATCATAGGTAACTCGAGGAGACATCCTTTGTACTTGGCATGCTGGGTAATGGGAAAGAGTCGATGACATAGACTCGTACTAGGATTACACTTCTTGCATGGCGGCATATTTATCGGGGGTTTCGACATTGGCGGCCGTTGTCTCGGGTTGGAGGCGACAGCGCCACTTGAGCTTGGAGAGTCCGATCGCAGCGACGAGAAAGAGGGTGTGGATGAGGCAAACGCCAATGTACCACGCGGGCGAGAGGGTCTTGGCCACGTCCAAAAACGAGTAGGCCCAGAAGCCCTGTTGCCACGTCTCATGGCCGATCCAGGAAAAGGTGCCGTAGACGAGGGGGAAGGCGATGATGTAGCCCAAGCTAGAGATGCGGACGGTGCGACCATTCAAGGCAAACTCGACGAGAAGGAGGATGACATTGCCGCCATGGCGGAGCACCGACGGCCATTGAATTGCTTTGTTGGCGCGCGCGGGGTAGATGATGCCCCAAAAGACAAGACAGACGAGGAAACTCGTGGCAAAGACAACGTCGAAAAAGGTCGAGAGGATGCGGCCTTCCTTGGTCATGCTAGTGGCGGCGGCGGTGGCGCGGCGGTGGCACCACTGGTACTTGAGCGCCCAGCCAAAGTAGACAGTCTGGAGGGCAAAATTCCATGTCGTGTAGTACGCATACGCGCGAGTCGTGTCGGAATACCCAATGAGGCACACGCAGAAGAAGATAAAGACGGCCACGCGGAACCCGAGCAAGACCGTGCTGGTCTCGGCCACCATGGTCGCATCCGACGGGAAGGGGTACCGCCGGATGGCAAAGAGCGCCAGGAAGAGGACGAGGAGCATGATGGCCACGACGACAAAGGACTGCCACATGATGCCAGAATGGAAAATGTGAAAATGAAGAACTGGTCGCCGTGGGTAGACAGAATGCTTGGGTGTTTGGTGAGCAAACCCAAGCATCCAACCCAACTACGAAACGACGACGACGACGACGACAATTGTATGTGTCACATGATGCACTATTATTTATGTTCAAATTAAATAAATTAGGAGTTGGAGTCGACTAAGAAAGTATTTTATGGCCGGTGAAATGCCTCGTTGGATTGCCCCGAAAATTAGTTCAACAGGAATGTTTTGAATTAAGTTTACAATGTCATGTATCCCATCCTTGAATTGTGTCATTTGCCACCAAAGTGCGCTCAGATCAGATGCGAGAAAGTTGACCTTTCATCGTGATGATGGTGTGCCTTGAGCCAACATGGGCCTTGACCTGAGTGCCAATTGGCTAACGCTACGAAGAATGACATAGTACTGCATGTGTATTCTAAGGGTGTACGGGACTCGAAGCTGCAGCAGGTCTTTTTCTTCGATGCCCCGCCAAGCTGGAGGAGCACTTTCTAGCTTGGCGGGGCATCGAGGAAAACAACCCTTGGTTGGAAAATGCGACATGCCGGTCGTCGTTCGTCCGCGACCGACGCGCGAGCTTTGGGCCATTCAATCGTCACTCTCAGAAGGCACATGAACGACTCAACTTCCTTCCGTGATTGAAGACAACGTGATCGCACTCATGACCTGAAGAACCGACGGAGTCCATGCCTCACTTCATGCCTGGGGATTCCTCAAAAAGTACTTCATGGATGGCGCGGCCACGGCAGCCAACCCTCCTTCCATGTGGTGGCATCCCAGGTGAGCGACGTGTGGAGACACCAAGGGGCACACTACGAACAGTGTGCACATCCACAAGGTGTTGTTGCCTTAGCTTTGTCACAGGGAGGATGCTTGGCTCATGACCAAAGTGCGCCGACGTGTTCACGCAGCGCCGCCCATGTAACTGACGATGTGTGCCGGGGCAACCACTTTTCCGAATGATTCGAATAAACTTTATATTTATGGTGTTTGGTATGTGCGATGTTTTAGGCGTGCTGCATGTACTTATCGGGGGTTTCAACCATGACCATGTCGGCATTATTTGGGCGAAGGCGCCACTTGAGCTTGGAGAGGCCAATCGCACCAAAGAGAAAGACAGTGTGGACGAGGCAGACACCCAAGTACCACGCAGGCGAGAGCGTCTTGGAAACATCGAGGAACGAGTAGGCCCAAAAGCCCTGTTGCCACGTCTCATGACCGATCCACGAAAAGACCCCGTAGAGAAGGGGGAAGAGAAGCATGTAGCCCAAGCTAGAGATGCGGACGGTGCGGCCATTCATGGCAAACTCGAGGAGGAGGAGGACGACATTGCCGCCGTGTTGCAGTGCCGACGTCCACACAAGGGGGCTGGTCTTGGCAGGGAAGAGGATGGTCCAGTAGACGAGGCACACGAGAAAACTCGTGGAGAAGAGGACGTCAAAGTAGGTTGAGAGGACGCGCTCTTCCATCGTCAGCATCTTGGATGTAGTCCCGTGATGGCGGTGGCACCACTGGACCTTGATCGCCCATGCAAAGTAGATTGTCTGGAGGGTAAAGTTCCAAATCGTATAGTACGAAAACATGTGCGGCAGGGACGAGTAGCCACAAAGGACAATGGCAAAGAGGAGGAAGACGGCGGCGCGGAAGACCACCAAGTAGACGCTGTGTTCGGGAACCATGGTCGCGTCCGACGGAAACGGGTACCGGCGGAGAGCATAGACGGCGAGAAGGAGCACGATAACCATGATAGCGATAACGACAAAGGACTGCCACATGATGGAATCGGAGCCAAGACGATAATGCAAGAATGAAGACCACGAGTGGAGCCGATCGTCTCTGCAAGAACCGAGCTGCCACGTTGGCTCTTGGCGGCGGCTCGTGTGGTGTCGCAGCACATCTGACACATGGAGAGATGTGTCGACGACGATGGCATTGATGATCTTCTATCGGCGAAAGACGACGAAGGGATTGTTTAGCAGGCGAAATAACGTTGCATGATTGGCTAGATCCTCTTTGACTTGGAAGAATAGAACGAAAACATCAGAAATATATTTCTAGTTTTGTAAGTCGTGTCCACCGCCCTGCGAGCGGATGCGGGTCATAGTGGAGACACCTCAACTTGTGAGATCTGTGGGTGACACTGCCACGAGACCAGACGCGAGAATGCCCAAGAAGACACATGAAAGAAGCACCAACCAATATGCATTGGTCGAAGAGACTTGTTAAACTCTTGTTGGAAGGCGAGTCCTCAAGTAACGAGGCAGATTTTGCACCACGGATAGCACCAAGTGAATTTTTTTATGGCTCGAATTTGCCACGCCTGCACCTTTCAATACGAAGCATCGACGAATCAACGACAGCTTGGACATCAGAAAAATACGAAACATGGACGAATCAACGCACACAACACCGAATCAGATGAATGCGTGGCTGGTTGCGAAAAGACGACCGGCATTGCTCTTCCTGTGCTCCGCAAACGTCAATGGAAGTTCCAGGATTGAACATTTTTAAGAAACAAGCAAGCAATCAGAAGAGATCTCAAAAACGAAATCATATTTGGGGCCATTGGACTGAGGAAACCATCAGGGGAAGATGGGAGCGAGGGCAGTCTATGTCGATTTGGCCGAAGCACCTAGCGTCTATTCCTTGAGCTCGCCGCGCGCGCAAACTTGGCCACAGGGAATGACGTCACAAGCGACAAACCTTTTTTTTGCCGATGCGGGTGTCAAACCCATGAATATCTCCAACGGACGGACAAGTGCAAAGGCAACAAGGAGGCACGTTGGGGCGCTAGACAACAGCTGAGAGCGCCATCTGTGTCGCCAAGGATGCTCTTGTCGCATTTCTCCGTCTCACACGGAAGTCTCTTCATTTGATCACGAATCGGATGGCCACGATGACCTGATGGCAAATTTTCGTCGGCGTTGTCAATTCCATCGTCGAAGGAAGATGGCTTCTCTCAAAGTTGTCTATGGCTTGACAAAACAGATTCAACAGTCGCAGCCACCTAGTGTCTTGGTTGTGGGTCGACCACTGGCGTGGCCCTCAAAATGCGCTTGTTGGTGCATATCTAAAACATTAATCCTTCTCCACCCATCGTGTGAATATTTTGTTCCAGTGTGAACTTCCATGTCAGTAAAGCCGCTGAAATACGCTTTTCTACGTTTGTTATCCGATAATACTCGCTTGCCCACGCTTGTTTCACAGCACTCCCGCACAAACATCCTCAGATATTATATCTTGATGCCTGAGCAGGGGATATTTGTATGCGACAATGAGGGGGCTTGGGGGTTGCGAACCAACAAGGTTAGAGCCCATTTTCACATGTGCAATCCACTTGGAATCCACTCCATCAAAAGTCAACAAGATTACTTCATGCATGTACATGCGAATGATGTCCAATTTATGAATTCAAAATGCACAAGTCTCGGCCCTGACCGTTCGTGGCACTGTGACCTGGCACTACATGCGGCAAAACGACAGTCATTCTCGGAAACACAGAGGGAGCACTAACGAAACTATCGTTTGGTATTTCTTATATACAAGTACTACATAGTAACGCACAAAACAAACCACAAATCCTACACGTAATTGTCCTTGGGGGTGTGGACGTCCTCAACGGCGTCAACAACGGAGACGGGGCGAACGCGCCACTTGAGCTTTGTGAGGCCGATCGCGCCAAATAGGAAGACAGAGTGGACGAGGCAGACGCCCAAATACCACGCGGGGGACAGGGGCGCCGAGACATCGAGGAATTGGTAGGGCCAGAAGCCCTTGCGCCACGTCTCATGACCGATCCACGAGAGAATCCCGTAGACAAGGGGAAGGAGGAGGACGTAACCGAGGCTGGAGGCGCGGACGCTGCGGCCATTGAAGGCAAACTCAACGACGAGGAAGACAACATTGCCGGCATGCTGCAGGCACGTGTTCCAGTTGAGGTCGATGGCAGGGTTGGAGGGCAAGACGACCGTCCAAAAGACAAGGCAGACAAGGAACGAGACGCTGAAGCAGACGTCAAAGAACATCGAGAGGATGCGGCCTTCCTTGGTCATACACTGCGAGGCGCGGGAGTGGCGGTGTCGCCATTGGTACGCGATGGCCCAGCCATAGTAGATCGCCTGGAGCGTAAAGTTCCACACCGTGTACATGACCCATGATGTTGGAAGGCCCGTGAAGCCAGCGAGGGAGACGCAGTAGAGCAACAAGAGCGCAGCGCGGAAGGTTATGAGGAAGGAGCTGGGCTCGGGGGCCATGGTGGCGTCGGCGGGGAGGGGGAAGCGACGGAGGGCAACGACGACCAACATCGCAACGAAGACCATTACAGCGAGAACAGCAAAGGTCTGCCACATTGCGTGTGGACTGCGGCGCCGAAAAAGGAAAATGCATCTCAGGTGTTCGGTCGGTGGACTTCAATGTCGTTGGACAAATCAAGGGACGCGAAGACGACGACGAAGCGGATTATAACATCATGGGTTAAAGAGGACAAAAGAAGTCGTTTAAATACAATTGTCCGTTTAACCGATTTGTAGTGAAATCAGAGCACAGGTTCATCGCCATCGTTAAAGAATAAAACCCATCGATTGGTCCAACAAATTCAAACGAATATACTACACGTAAAAGCAGGACCGTAGTCTGTCCTCCAGTTCAAGTTGAGTCCAACTTGAGTCCCCAGGTTCAAGATATCACAAGAAGGGCCCGTTGCGTCTCATATGATATGTTTCCTCCAAAATAGGACTCGTGCCTTGGCGTCCTTGGCCAACGCAGACCAGATGAACACTTCCACAAGGCAATGAAGGGCGTTGAATGTTCTGTTCTCATCACACTTTGTGGGGCTTCACCTAATCGGTGCATATTCACTACTAGTACCGCGCTTGTCGGGGTTGGTTATGTGGGAACGAGGGGGCACATGAATGGATCCATGATACAGTAAACTGGCAGCCCCTTTTCATTACAACACTCTACGAGAAGAAAAAACACCCCAGCAGCCCTGAAGTTTCGACATACTAGTAATTTTGCCATGGTTTTCGACAGTCTGTGGCCTGCGATTTAAAGCCAAGAGAAATATGCTTTGCAAAGAATGTCCAGCACAACGTCTCAACGATGAGTGCTGGCCGCGAGAGGAAGTTCAGCTGCAGCTCGACAAAAAACCTGCAACGCTTATGATGGGACGGATGACATCAAATTGTCATCATATCTCATCCAAGTATGACGTTTTATCGTGGCATTCGACGCTTTAATTGCGTTTGATCAGACGTTTTACAAATAGCGTAAGTCAAATGCTGACTTTTGTCCACGTACTCTCCCGCGTTCCTCCTCTCCTCCTCGATTGCATTCATGTTCGACAAACCCTCATTTCACATTGTGTCGCATGTGGCAATCGTACCTCGTGGGTTTGGCCATGACGGCCGCCGCCATCTTGGCCGTCGTCGCCTTGCGTCGCTTCCCCTTCCCCGCCGACGCCACCATAGCCCCCGAGCCCAGTGTCTTCTTGTTGGCATTCCGCGCCGCGCTGGTTGTGCTCTACTGCGTCTCGCTTGCTGGCTTTTCGGGTCTCCCTACCACGTGGGTCTTTTATACAATTTGGAACTTTGCACTTCAGACGTTCTACTTTGCAAGGGCGGTCAAGTACCAGTGGTGCCACAACGACACTTTGCCCTTGTCGAGAGAAGGACGGTCCCTCGCGATCCTGTTTGACGTCTGCTTTAGCGTGAGCTTCCTCGTCTCTGCAGCCTTTTGGATCTTTCGACATGATGTGCTTCCGTCCGGTCCAGCCATCGTCCTCGATTGGAATACATGTCTGCAGCATGCCGGCAACACTGTCTTCCTCATCGTCGAATTTTCTTTCAATGGCCACTGCGTCCGCGTCTCCAGCCTCGGCTACGTCGTCCTCCTTCCCCTCGTCTATGGGATTGTCTCGTGGATCGGCCACGAAACGTGGCGCAAGGGCTACTGGGCATACGCCTTCCTTGACATGGCGGACCCGTTTTCCCCGCTCTGGTACTTGGGCGTCTGCCTCGCCCACGCAGCTATCCTCGTTGGCGCCATCCAACTCTCAAAACTCAAGTGGCGCCTTCGCCCCACAAAGTCCCTCCTTACAGACGTCCACACGCCCACTGGCTACGACATGTGAGCAAACATCGAGTGGTCAGTATCGTTCCCGAGTTTACATTTTTGAAACCGAGACCCTCTCTGCCTTAACAGAGCAGAAGCACCCCATGTCTCAGTTTTTGTGGCTTCCAATGGTTGTATCACACCCAAAATACGAGACTCGGACGAGCCAAAGGCATCGTTAGCAATCGTCGACTGCCATGTGCTTTGAAGCTGTAAAAGTTATAACTTTTTTTATTTGATACGTGCAGTCTTACGCACGTGGGGGTCGCTTTTCCAACACGATCCATCTTTGAAAAATACCTCGTACTATTTGGTGTTCAACGAGGTCGACACGGCGCAGACAAATCAAAGACTCAACTTAGACCCCTCGGACGCAGTTGTGGTTCCTGAACCCAGCGTCTATTTGATAGTGTACCGCGCCGGCCTTTTTGTCCTCTTTTGTGTGTCCCTCTTTGGTTTCACAGGACTCCCGGACACGCTCTCGTACTACACGACGTGGAATTTTGCCCTCCAAACGATCTACTTCGCTTGGGCTATCAAGGTCCAATGGCAACGTCAACACATCGCCAACGATGTCATCAAGATAACGACGGAAGACCGCATCCTCTCTACCTTCTTTGATGTCGTCTTCTCCGTCAGCTTCCTTGTTTGCCTTGTCTTTTGGACCATCGTCTTTCCATCCGACTCGACCATCACGATCTGCTGGACCGAAGTGTTGCACCATGGCGGCAACTGCGTCCTCCTCGTCATCGAGTTTGCCTTGAGTGGTCGCACCGTCCGCATCTCTAGCTTGGGGTACACCTTGCTCTTGCCCCTAATCTTTGGTGTGTTTTCGTGGATTGGCCATGAAACCTTCCAACAGGGCTTCTGGGCCTACTCGTTCCTTGACATTTCCAACACCCTCTCGCCTGCGTTGTATTTGGGTGTCTGTCTTATCCACACTGTCTTTCTCTTTGGTGCGATCGGCCTCTCCAAGCTCAAGTGGCGCTTTCGGTCTCCAGCTGACACTGTCACCGTGGACACCCCTGACATGTACATTCAGCAAATATAACCCTATTCTTGAATAATTAGATACCGCCTTCGCTGTGGGCGCAGTCTCCTCGTTGATATCGACGTTATTCTGTCTAATCGTATGACATGTTAAACGTCCATTAGATTTATAGTTTAGCGTTGAGCTACAATAGAGGAGCGTTTGATGCCAAATATTTGGCTGTGCTCCTGTATCTTAATTTTTTTCTCCAAGTAAAATATTTGGTACAATAGCACACTGCTCTTATTCCCCACATCGTAACCATACTACTACATAGAACTAGTAAAAGGTTTTTTCAAATAGATCGAAATTGTCTTTTACAAATAATACTTTGAAGACTGTGGGGATGTTTGTGTGAGGTTATGAGTGGTTTAGGGGCGCTGGGGGGTTGGGGGGATGAAGGGATTGTTAGTTTCGTGTGAATTCAATGCCAATTTCTGCTTCCATACTCCAACCAAGTCACTCCTCCCCGTGGTCTTAACCCTAATTAACTTTCATTTTAGTTGGGTGTGAAAGAAACGCTTGTATCCAATCAGCACTGACGTTTCCAACACTGTAGTTCACACTTGTAAGTTAACAGATACTAGTACTAGTATATCGTAACCATATAAATATTTTGTCGCTTGGCTGCCAAAATTAGCCAATCACGAAGTCATATGCGGAGTCCTTACTTCTGATTGGTATTTCGACTGGAATTGGTCGGAATGATACAACATTAAATTATCGAAAAACTGGTCTCGGATTGGCGTCTGCGATATGGCTCATCGAGATTGCCGTATCAACTTTGGGTTGACCGGGATGATGCCCACCGTCCTGCGAGTTACTTCTTTCGTGTTTGCTGTCGCCCCCATTGCTCACAGTTTGTCATCCCAACCTTGTGTCAAGATGCACTAATCGTAGTCCCTGGTTTGGCTGGTCATGGCGAGAATAAATATTATCCAGTGCTGCGTTGGCAGAACAACAGAAAAATGTCAACAGAAGAGCTTCAACGACATCCATTCGAGTAGTACTACAGTTGTGTATGGTTGCAAAAATCGTTCTTTGGCACTTCAACTTTCAGCGCGGACACAAATCAAACTCACCATGGACACTCAACAAACGGAATGGAGGACGAAACATATCCTCCAAACCCAATAATTGCTTGGTGTGCGACCGCGAATATCCTCTTTTGTATCCAAGAAGTGATCCAAGAAGCGTTCAATATGTTCGTGAACGCGCTTCTTGCATGCTAGCTTGTAAATCTTTCGTTTAAGTACCGGTACAGTTTACTACGTAGTAGATGGTAATGTTGTCGACTTGGCTGTATCAAATCCATCGCCTAGAATCAGATTACACACCCCCTCGACACCCATTCCTGCCTTCTACTAGCACCAACAAATCGGTCGACCTTGCACCCATCACTTTGCCTTCTCACTTGCACCAAGACACACCGTCATGTGGCAATCCTTTGCCGTCGCGTGCATCATGCTCTTCGTGGTCTTCCTCGTCATGGGGGCCATCCGCCGGTACCCCTTTCCCTCGGACGCAGTTGTGGCTCCTGAACCCAGTGCCTATTTGATGGCGTATCGTACTAGCATCGTTGTCCTTTTTTGCGTCTCGCTCTTTGGCTTTTCGAACCTTCCAGACTCGCTCTCATACTACACGAAATGGAACTTTACTCTCCAAACGATCTACTTTGCTTGGGCCGTCAAAGTCCAATGGCGCCACCTTGGCCATGCCACCACCAATCTAATCAAGATGACGACCGAAGACCGCGTCCTCTCTACCTTCTTTGATGTCATCTTCTCCGTCAGCTTCCTTGTCAGCCTTGTCTTTTGGACCATCGTCCTTCCGTCCGACTCGACCATCACGATCGGGTGGACGTCGGTGCTTCAACATGGCGGCAACTGCGTCCTCCTGCTCGTCGAGTTTGCCTTGAATGGTCGCACGGTTCGCATCTCTAGCTTGGGTTATACCTTGCTCTTGCCCCTCGTCTACGGTGTGTTTTCCTGGCTCGGCCACGAAACCTTTCACCAAGGCTTCTGGGCCTATTCGTTCCTCGATGTTTCCAACACCCTCTCGCCTGCGTGGTATTTGGGCGTCTGTCTTATCCACACTGTCTTTCTCATCGGTGCGATCGGCCTCTCCAAGCTCAAGTGGCGCTTTCGCTCTCACGCTGACCCTGAAGTTTTCCCCACCAGGGACTATGCTAGCATGCAAGACCGAGTCTGACGTTTGTCGTGTCTCCCAACACTCGGCTTTTGTTTCCACATACATAAACCAAGCACAATCATTCGTCTTGTGGCCAAGTGTTGGAAACACGCACAAATGTTGCCACTCGAGTTCCCACGCCTCCATTCATCGTGGCAACTGTATTAGTACTATGTAGACCACGAAAGGTGTTCAACATGCAGCGTCCATGTGGACGTGTTGGCAACATTCGTGGGGAAGCTTTCCGTCGAGAGAAATGGCCAGCATGTCATGGCAGGAACGCGGCGGACGCCGTCCATGGCGGCCACAATTGCATCCACGTCGTGGGCGAGGGGGTCAGGGAAGGCCAAGAGGACCGAGTTGCCGCGATGCGTCTCGAGGGTTGCGTGGAGTCGTGCGAGGGGCACGTCGTCGAGGGGGAGATGGCGCGGACTCAGGGCAAAGCGCGGCGGCATGTACGTGCCAGTGATGACAATCGCATGCACATTGTCCATAATCGGCGACAACGACGACGACGCGCAGAGCGGATGGTGGGCGACGCTGCCGCTAGAGGCGAGGAGAAACGACACGAGTCCGCCTTGGTGGAGGACCCCAAACCAAAGCCCGAGGGCAATATTGAACACAAGCCAGACAAGTTGAAGCGCGCGATGGGAGACGAGGGTGGCGCCCGTGGCAAGGAAGAGCGGGAGGGCGACGGGGAGGAGGAAGCGCGCTTCTTGGTGCGGCGCGAGCGAGAGCAACGACACGGGGAAGGCGATGGACGCGAGGCAGACAAGATGGACGGGGCGCGGCGCGCGACTCGCGGCGGCGACGAGGAGGCAAGGCACGAGTGGACCAAAGAGGAGTGGCATGTTGACGAGCCAGTGGTTTGTGTGGGGATGAAGTCCATGGTCGGCGAGGTGCGATGGGTCCATGTTGTAGATAAAGTTGTTCCAAGGTGCGACGACAAATGGCGGTGCGAGCGAACCTTGGAAGAACCGCGTGTCGAGGAGCACGATAGCAAACGCGGTTGCGGCAAACGAGACGGCGCCGACGGCGGCAGTGTGCGCGACGCCGACGAGTCGCTGTGAGACGGACGACGTGCGGCCGCCGTCGGTGGCTTTCTTGGACGCGGCGCGCATGAGATGACGGTCGTTGTCCCAGACCAAGTAGAGCCCCGCGGGGAAGAAGAAGAGGATAAATGTAAACCGGGTAAAAGTTCCGCACGCGAGGACGAGGCCGAGGAGCGCCGTGCGGCGCGTGGTCGCGGGGAGCTGGAAGAGGGCGAGGAAGGTCAGGAGGAGGAGAAACGATTCGCATGTGTTGGAGAAAGGGCGCGTGAGGAACACCCACGTCGTCCACGACGTCGAGAGCGCAAAGAGCGGACCGGTGGCGTCGACGTGGAAGCGGCGGCAAATAGCGACGATCGTATAGTCGTACGTGAACGAGAGGGCCAAGAGCACAAGTCGAGGCAAGAGGAGGAACGCAAGTCCGTTCGCGTTCAGTCCGAGGGCCTTCCAGAGCGCGTAGGGGAGTCCGGCGACGAGAGACGGGAAGAAAACGGAGCGGTTGGGCGGCGGGTCTTTATATTCCCACGGGATGAACGCGTGCGGGATGTTGAAGATGGACTTGGCCATGACCTCGGGGCATTGAAAGTACTCATCGGGGTGCACCATCGCCATGGAGAGGACGCTGAGGAGTCGCAGGACGACGCCGGCGCCGTAAGCCGCGCGAAGGAAGGACGGCTGCCCCATGCACATCGAGGGAATTTTTCCAAATCCTCAACAATGTAACCGGATATTTATCCGGATAAGCGATTTAGCAGCAAAAATAGTGCCCGTCAATTGCAGTGACAGGTGTTCGGATAAGAACCGGAAACACGAGAATGAGCACTGCGAGCACGGCACCGGCAGCTCCGACGGCCGCGGCGGCCGCGGCGCCACCCCCAGCAACTGTCACACCGACAAAGAACACAGTACCCCCGGGAGGTCCCACAGATGGGATGAAGGCACTCCAGGACGCGCAGCGCAAGCTGGAAGAAAGTCTCGCCAAGGTGGAAGCGCAGATCCGCGAGCACGAAGCGAGTTACTTGGAAGACACAGCACATGGCAACATCATCCGCGGGTGGGAAGGATATGCTGACTTGAAGGGGAAGAAAGATGCGTTGCTGAAGAAAGTCAAGCCATATGCCGACAACGAGAAGCTTTTCTCCAACTCGAGTGTGCCGCCCGCCGCTGTCGCCCAGCCGACCAAGAAGGAAAGCAGTGAGCACGCCGACGACGGGTCGGGGGCAGCACACACGGGGGACGGCGACGGCGGCGACGAGCCCAAGCGAAAGAAGAAAGAAGGCGGCGGCGGCGGTGGCCGGCCCCCCAAGGTCCCTGGGAAAACCCCAACTGTGAAAAAGACCAAGAAACGCAAACTGTTGGAAGCCGAGGACGAGGACGACGACGACGGCGTGGTGTAATCTTATTAAGTTACTTGGTGACGTTGTCGTCTTGCGCTGGATTGCGCTCGTCCTTTGCACCATTTGGACAATTTGGTCCTTGACATAATTCGGACGACTCGAGTCGTCTGGGCCACCCATCCAATTTGTTGGCGATCGTCGTCGTCGTCCACGAGGTCCTTTCCCTTGCCCAAGATGAAATGCGATGCATCCTTTCAGGTTTGATTGCTTGGGCCAGTCAATCTGTGGGCCGTCTGTCTGACGCGTGGGGTTTCGCTCACATCTTTGGCTTAGACGTCCGGGTACATCAAGTCGACGCTTCTTGTTACCATTTCCTTTTTCGAGCCCACTGGGGCACTAAGCTGTTCTGATGGATCCATTCCATGTGGATGACTCTTGGGCACCGTCTACTTTAGACGTCGACTCCATCGACTCACTCCATTCCCCTCAATGACATGAAACTCGAAACGCAAGTGTTATTCTGGTTATCCGACCTTTTGGTCGGTTGTGCAAGATTCAAATATAAAAACAGCTAGGCCATCCTACGAGGCATTGTCTGTTGTCATGGCGGCCTCCACGACTTGATCCACGGCACTCAAGTACTCGCGCACCCAGCCAGGTCGGAAATGATTCGTATCCTTCATGACGGGGTCCCCCAGTGGCGTAAACACTTGGCACAGTTCGTTCCAGCACTGGTTGTCTGAAAAATCAATCAAGGTCGCGCCGGCCGCGAGAATGGCCGCTTCGACGCGGTCGATGAGGGGCTGCATCGACTGACGAAAGGACGTGCGCGAGAGCATCGCATTGGGGTTCATGACTTTTTGGCCATTGAGCATCCGTTCGGGGTTGAACACAGCGCCTTCGGGGTTGACTGTGGCTGCAAACACGCGGATGCCAGACTGCGTCAAGTTGGTCATTTGGGCTTGAAAGACACGGATCAACTCGACAACGTCGTGGTCGTTTTGGTAGGCGCAGTTGTCAGCGTAGCCGCGGGTGCAGCATGGCGGCGTCGAATGCATGGGCTCAGTCAGGTCCGTATTGCCTGGCCGGAGGTATTGTGGCCAATTGATCACATGAAGCACGACCTTGGGCTGGAGGCGATGAATCATCTCCATGTTGAGTGCATGCGCACGGGCACATGCGAGGGCCGGGACGCCATCGTCCGACTTGAAGACCACGATGGGAAACTTGGTGGGGTCCATCCCGGCGTTCTTAAACAGTTGAACGAACCGAGGTTTGGTCTGGTCCAAATGCGAGTCGCCGATTGCAACGACTAGCGGGGTGGGACCATTGGGGTTGAGCACCTTGGTTCGTTTGGTATGGTCCGTCGTGTCCAAGAGAGTGAACCCATACGGCGAGTCTTCTGGCACGTCGTCGAGACCGTCGTTCGGGTGCCAGTCGGTGATCGCTGCCATGACCTTGAAGTACGATGGAGCTTGGACGCGCGGGCCGCGACTTGAATTGGGCATGGAGCCTTCGGAGGCGGTTGGGCGGGACGGAGGGGGACTACTGCTTGGGCTGCTTTGGTCATTGGGGGGTGCGGCAGTTTCCGCCGACGGCAAGTGAGGTGCGTTTCGCGGGGCTGCCACGGGGACGGTCGTGGGGTTGGATCTCACGGGGGGACTTGGGCCGATGCCGCTTCCTCCGGCAGAAGGGGTGGGGGGAGCAGGGGGTGGCCCGATCAAAATGGAAGGACTATGTGGGATGGCTACACCACCGACGTCGGCAAGGACGACCGCTGTCGTCGGCGTCGTGGTCAATGTCGCCGATGATTGCGCCGACGCCATCATTTGGTTGAGCTCTTGCTGCGTCATCGAGTAGCCGGCGGGGTCGCTGTGGACATGTGCGGCTACAAGACACATGATGACCATGCCACCAACGAGCGCTGGCACGACGCGGGGGGATTTGCTGTGACGCAGTGGGGTCTCAACGTTTGTGAGTGTCACGCCACTCAACACGAACGAAAGGCCGAGCATGGCGAGAGGTGACATGTAAAACGGACGGTAGTCGGCATTCGGGTAGCGCAGCTTTGCAAAGACGAGGAGGGGCCAATGCCAGAGGTAGAGCGGGTAGCTGATCTTGCCAATGTAGACAATCGGACCAGCACTCAGGACAGTCGCATTGAAGATCGTATTCGGACCCGCGGCGATGAGCAGCGCGGCGCCAAGAGTTGGGAAGAGTGCCCAGAAGCCAGGAAACGTGCTGGCTTCGTCAAGGGATGCAAACGCCACAACAAGAAGAACGATTCCACCGCCTGAGAGCGCTCGCGAGTGAACATTGTCGGCGGGGGCGACGGCCAACGGCGTGTACTTGATGTAGTGGAGATACGCGAGAAGTGAGCCAACGCCCATTTGCCAGAAGCGTGTGACAGGCAAGTAGAACGAAAACTTGTTTGAGCCGTGGTAGCCCAAGAAGGCCAAGTTGAAGACGAAACTGATGGCCAAGAGCACCCCTTGGGTCCACAGGGCCTTGCGAACATCGAGACGAACGACAAGGGCCGCGACGAATGGCCACACAAAGTAAAACTGCTCTTCGACGCCGAGGGACCAGAGATGCAAGAGCGGGTTTTCCTTGATGTCGTCGTCCCAATACCCTCGCTCCAAGCTCACCAGCTCCAAGTTGGCGCTAAAGAGCGTACCCGCGAGCATCGTCGCCGCGAGGGACTTCAGCTTTTCCGTCAAGAGGTAGAGACAGCCAAGCCAGAGGGTCACAGCCAAGACAACCAACATTGTAGGAAAGATGCGACGGACGCGGCGGATGTAAAAGGCAGCGTACGTGAACTTGCCGTTGGCCATTTCCTTGAAGAGGATGCCCGAGATGAGGTAGCCGGAGATGACAAAGAAGACGTCGACGCCGATGAAGCCACTGGGGAAGCGATCGGGGTAGGCGTGGAAGAGCAGGACGGGGAGGATCGCAAGAGTGCGGAGGCCATCAATGTCGGGGCGATAAAACGATGGGGCGTGCTTGGGCTTGGGCGGTAGTTGTTGCTCGAGGTGGCTGGAGTGAGGGCTGTTGGCCCCACCGCCGCCGTCGCGCAGGAGCGTCATCGTGTCGAGTGCCGCGACATCCGGCGCCGACGACGACGCCTCGTCTTGCATCATCGCATCAGCCATACTCGCCTTGGGGGCCATGGTGAAACCAACGGTGAACGCTGGGTTTCAAAGAGGTGACAATTATAGACGCGAAGGTGCAACGAATCAAAGTAACCGCTCACCACCCCCTGCCACCTCAGGCGGGTCGTGGGTTCATGGGACACGAGGAGGCACTCTTCACGATTGCGTGGCCGACGAGGCCATGCGTGTCCACGTGCCTGAAAAGGCCACCCGCAATCTTGAACGCATTCGATCTTTCTGTCATGTTGACATTCTGGGTTCGTACCAATACGGCAATGTCATGGCAGCAGCCATGACGTGGTCCACGCTGCGCAGCTACTCCCTTGCATACTACCCTCGTCAAACGACGTTGCTGATCTTCATGATGGGCTCGCGGTTGACCACTTGGCACGTCCATTTAGCAGCACCAGTTGTCGGAAATGTCCATCGCAGTGTAGACCATCTCCACCAAGCGATGTTGTACATTCAAACATGTTAACGTCCAAGGGATGTTGACTGCTGGAGGATAATTCCGCGTAAAGGCAAATGGTGAATGATATCATTTGGCCCAATGAAGCCCCACCGAATAGGAGGTCCACGCCAGTACACTGTACGTTGTTACAAATTGCACACAAACAAACCCCAGTGGGTCGTACGACAGGCCAACATTTCCATGTCGAGTACTAGTAAATTCATTTAACCTGCCGTCGACGAAAAGAAACGAGTCACGCATGCGCCCCGGACACCAATTGGCTGCATCGCCCGACACTTTGCAATACGAGTCGACCCCGGCAAGGGTGGTTGTCTTGGAATCGTATGCGTTGGTCGGCGGCTGCCTATTGCGGCAGCCAGCTGTGCAGCCCAGCCTAACGATTCGTAGACAAACCCCCCAACCCCTCGTTCACACAACATGATGTAAACCCGTGTGAACTACTACACCGTGATCCCTACTATGGTCGACGCCGTCGTCGCCGCTGCCGTCGACTTGGTTCTATGGGCGCCACAAAAGCCATAATTTTTCTCCAGCGCTGGCTGGTCGCACTTCTTGCAGGTCGGCATGGCCTTGGCCAGCATCGCGGCGGCTGCTTTGGGGCCGCCCATGGCCGGCGCCGCCGTGACAGCGGGGACGACCGACGCAAAGCCATTGTCGTCGCCGTTGGCGGGCGGCAGAATCGAATAAAAGCTCGACGTGGGTCGGTGGTGGCCGCAAAAGCCATAGTTCTTGAGCAGCGCTTCGCGGTCGCACTGCTTGCACTTGACGCCGGCGCCGACGCGCGGCTTCTTCTCGGAGGCCGTCATCGACTGCGGGGTCACGACTTCGGCCATCGCCTTCCGCTTCGACACGGCCACGTGCCGGAGCTTGGCGTCGACAAAGTAGACCGCCGCCTTGCGCGTCTCCCGCGCCTCGAGCTTCTCGGCGTCCGTGGCTTTCCGGCGGCGCGCCAGCCACCCGCACTCTTCGCAGTACTTCTTGAATCGACCCCACGTCACTTCGGTCAGGTGGTCGCTCGGCACCAGCACTTGGTGGTAGACACCGTCTCGCGTGAGCGGGTTGGCCGCGAACGACGTGAATTTCTCCTTGGCGACGTCCAGCCGCCGCAGCGCCGCTTCCGACACGTCGCTCCACGAGCTACGGTCCACCGAGTTCTCTTCCCATCCGAACGCAAGGCCTTCGCGGAAGCTCAGCTCCATCATGCAGAGCACACACCCGCCACCGACTTGGACTCACAACACGCCTTGCACCCAACGGCCCCATGCCAATCGCATTATCCGGATGTACCGGATAATTCGCCTGCCACACTGTATCCGGATCGGACGACCCACCCGCCCATTGGCCATAAAACTCTAAGGTATGCCATTGGATTGGTCGAAAAGGAACCAATCCCTGCCAAGTTGAAGCGAGTCAAACAATTTCCCGCAGACGAAACGATGTGTGATGCGTTTCGATTGAATTTCAAATGCGTCCCTCTTGCTCTTACTTTGCCACTCTCAACCCAGCACATCATCAACCCTGTCATTGCATGCCTCTCGCGCAGATTATCTTGCTTTGAGATGTTGGCCCACTCGTCTATCCATCGGCAGCATTAGGTTGACAAGATATGGTCGCACATGACTGCCGTCATCATGCACACACACAACTCGTGGGCTCGCCAATGGATTTCTGCATCGTCATTGCGCAACCAGGGATTGATATTCCTGCTGAGGCGCAAGGTTCACGTGTCCACTTCTCGCTCACTCGCATCGAGAATGTCGGATACCACTCCATTATCCGGATATGTGGACCAAAAATAGCACCTTTTTGCTTCTGGCGCAAGATTGTTCGTTGGTTTCCATGCGGTTTGACAACGTCTGTGCGGCGCTGCTTGCCGCGCTGCCGCTCCTCGTAGTCGAAGCCGCGCAGTCGCAAGACGTCCTCCCCGTGCTCATTATCCCCGGCTACGCGTCGACCCAATTGCATGCATGGCGGAGCGAGCGCTGCGGTGCACTCGGACAAGAAGTCTCGATCGGGGACCGTAAGCTCCCGCTGATCTCCCCTGTCTCTCATCGACATGTAGGCGTCTGGGTCAACGTCGCACACTTGTTGGCGCAAAAGGAGTGCTGGCTTCGGTGCATGTCGCTCAAAATGGAAGATCAGTCGGACATTGGATGCAAATTGAGGTACTTGACCTGGGGTCCTCCGATCGTCGCAACTCTCAACGTCCATGGTTCCTAGAGCGGGCGAAGGCATCTCGTCGATCGCCGAACTCGCGCCGGGCATGCTGACGGGGCCCATGAGTATCGTGTGGCGCAACGTTATCGAAACGTTGACGGGACATTTCGACTTGAGTCCGCATCAGCTCATGGTCGCGTCGTACGACTGGCGCCTCCCGCCGTACATGCTGCAGGAACGCGACCATTATTATTACACGATGCGCCAAAAGAGTAGCCTAAGCTTTCCCTCGTCGTCGTTATCGTTGATCTGGCCTCGTAGTCGAAGACGCCGTCGTCCAAAACCAATGCCGCGGCATCGTCGTGCTGGCACATTCGCTGGGTAACCACGTCTTTCGCTACTTTCTCGAATGGCTGCGGCTGCAAATCCCGTCGCCCGACGCGTACCAGGTAAGTGGTCTGTCGCGATGTCTTGTCATCGGCGGCGGCGTAGACGTGGGTGGATACGCACATTGTGTCGTATTTTTCGGTGGGCGCGCCGTTCTTGGGCAGCGCCGAGACGATTGAAGTGCTCACGACGGGGGCCACGATCAGCGTGCCCGTGGCCAAAGAATCGTTGCGGCAACTGCAAGTGAACTTTGGTATGTCACCATGACACGTCACGACTCACACACGTTGCAGGGTCGACGCAGTGGATGCTCCCGTTTCCACGTGACGTGGCCGACCCCAAAGCCAACAAGACACTCATCACGGTCCAATACATGGACGACGCAGTGGTACTGCATTACGTGACGCGCCAGTGTCATGCCAACTGCTGGATTAGGTGCCAACCGTGCGCAACTATTCCATGCACGACATCACAAGCGGCAAATTCCACCGCGAGCTGAAAGCCGTGGACCCGCTTTTCCACACACTCGACTATTTGTACCAAAAGTACGTCGTCGGTGTCCCTCTTTTTGTCATTCGAGTCGGATCTGACCCACTCTATGGCGCAGATTTTACGCCCAGGACCCGATTTTAAACCCCCATACCCCGTGGCCCCGTCCCCCCATCAAATCGGTCTACGTGGTCTACGGCACGGGCCTCCCGGTATCATGATCAGTCGTGCTGGGTTCGCCAACGTCCCTGTTTTTGTCGCAGGTGCGCGACTTTTACAAACTCACGCGCACGGCCGCGGGCACATGGGAAACCACGGCCGCGACCTACGAAGTGTCCGACCCACATACGTGCACAAAGGCGGGCGATGGCACCGTCTCATATGATTCGCTCGCGTGGGGCCATACGTGGCTCGGTCCACCGGTATGTTCTTCAACGTAGTATCCAAGCTGTAGATGATGACGACGGGGTAGGGCACGGAGATCAACATCACTCGGATCCCCCAGGCCCCGTTCTTTGATGCCCACAAGACAACGACGACGACGGCGAGACGAGAGCATTACAGTGTTTACGCCGGGGAAACCTGCCATACTGGCCAAACTTCGTCGTCATCGGACTCGACCAACACGCCTGTGCAGAGTACCAACAGCGGGTTCCTCAGTGACATGATGTGGTCGCGTGGTGTGGTCGAACCCAAGGTCAACTTTTACGAGTACAAGGACAGCGCCTCGCATGTACGTACATTTGACCAGGTCAATTTTAAAAACCGTTGACGATCAACATCTTGGCATGCATAGACGAGCGTGTGGGAGCTAGACCAAGTCCCGCATCGAGAGATTCTCACTGATCCATCGTTTCTCCGTGAACTCAAGCACGAACTGCAGCTGACATTTGCAACGGGCAGTGTCCATGCGACCAAGGTAAGCTACGATGAATGAACTCGAAATTGAGGACATGGATGGTGGTAGACGTTCCGACCGCCCCACCATGACTCGGACTGTTACTGGAACTACCTTCGAGCGCAATGCGAATTTAGCGAGTACTGCCAATACGATTACAAGTAGGAGAGAAGACGGAGGCATGATGGAGCGACTGATTGCGTAGGTTTGGTGACGTCACGTTGGACCAGTCGTGCCGAATCAAGCGGACTCGAGACAAAGGCAAGACGACGGCTGTGATGCAAGTGCCTGCCACGTCTACATCGTCGCCAACGCTCGCACGCAACGTTTCAGTTGCGGGCCATGTCTTCAAGCACCTGCTCTTTGAATTTGCCGCGCAGTGCTGCACTCCTGACACTTGCATGAAATCCACATAATCACCTTAACTTGAATATATAGTCCAATACGATTGGTTCACTCGTACTGAATAAGTGCTGATTAGGTGAATTTACGTTTTGGTCATTTGTTTTGTTAAAACAATTATAAAATAAAAGTAATCGCCCCGCCTTTGTGGCTCAGTGGTAGAGCATCTGTCTTGTAAACAGAAGGTCCCCGGTTCAATCCCGGGCGGAGGCACTTCTCGCGAGGCTCCTTTTTTGTGCACCTTGCTGGATTCCAGCTTGTCAATCTTTGAGGACGAGGCCAATCTTCTCAGAGACGACGGGTCTTCTTTTTGCAGAGAAACGAGCGGACACTTAGCGACGCGGAAACGTCCACATTGGATGCCACGTGGCAGGGTTGAAGGTCCTTGGTCGACATTACCGAGAAAAAACACGCAGAGTTAGAGTTGGGATCCGTCTGAACGTCGTTGCTGTCTGGTGGGCAAAGCCATGGCCTTAAGCACAAAAGCAATGCACGATGGGGTCATGGACAGGCGACACGGCCGTTGGATCAGTTTCCAAGTCATTGAAGCGACGTGGACACGCATGACTTGTGGTCTCCGATGTCGCATGCAGTCAGTCGACGAGGATCTCGTCCTGCCTACCCGTTGTCGTCGCCACACTGGCGCTGCCCGCGGGCGATGATTTGACATGCGAGTGAGAGTGGCTTGTCAAATCGAAGATCTTGTGACCAGGCGCGACACTATCGCCAAGAGTTTTGGGGATGGGTGCAGGTGTCACCCTCCCTTGGGTGATGATTGACCACGAGTGCCACTCCCCCGAGACGAGACACTTTGACGCGATGGCTGCCTTTGGCTGCTGATGCCATCTTGTCGATGGAAGACTTGCTCATGCCGCCGTGGGTGCCTGCGCGCGGGGATGGCTGCTTGATGCGAAAGTTGGTCTGACGACTTGTGGGGCCAGTCGGCCAAGTAGCCACTCGCCCATCATCTTTTGCCTGAGACAGTGCAACGTGGTTGACTCGTCGCGCAATCCACAGTTTGGTGGATGCGTTTGTCAAATGGACGAGTGCGCCAGAAAGATCCGAAATCGAATCTCCTTCAACCTTCGCCTTGCGTGCGCCAGAGAGAGAGATGGCGCCGCCGCGCTCGCTGTCGGCAGCAGTAGGCGGATGTGGGTAGATTTGATGTGGGTGAAGAAGGCCCGCCGTCCAAGTTGCACTTGAGATTGCCCTTTCGCAACATCGCGTGCACTGGAATTCCATCGACCTCCCCATCATGTCGTTTCACAGCAAACTTGGATTATGGCACATCCTAACTCTACATCTATGGTACACTCGTTCTATCGCACGACAGCACACAGTATGCGTGTCGTCATGGTGGTGTGGGTGGCATGGCGCGTCTGGCCATCGTTGCCAGCGGCGGCAGCAACATCGTCGGCTGGATCACCCGTTGTGTGTTGCCGTCGCCACCGCAAGGTCTTGGCGTGCGTCGTCTCTTCAGCAGCCGCCCATCGATTCGTTCGCGGCAACGGCGTTCTGAACGTGCTCTCGGACCGTTTCCATGTACATTGCATTGGACTGGCAGTCGAGGGAGCAGTAGGTAGAGGAGCAGACGCTTGCTTGAATGAGGTAGATCTTTTGGCAATTGAGGCACTTGCTGCGGCCAGTGACGATCGAGGTTGGGTCGGCTTGTTGGGGCATGGATTGCAGCATGAGGATGGTGGTGGGGCGGACGAGGCAAATTCGAAAATGGGATAATTGACAAGGCAGACCAACCTGCAGACCTTCGTTGTTGCGCCAAAACACCCAAGTGAGCAACGCTGCCGAGTAACTTCGGGTGGGAGGACGGACGACATGGTCACCCATCGCGTTTATGACCTGATATCCCGGATACGACATCCGGATAATCAACGTCGCCCCACGAACGCGAGAGGGACGCGCTCGGCGCTGATGCCACCGCCATGCAGATCCCGTGGACACATGTGCCTGTCAAAAGGCCACGCGGCCGCGACGGACGAGGGCCCATTGGGACGTCCCTGCCGCCGCCAACGCCCGCAGACAGGCAAAGTCACCTCTCCTCAGTCATTCGACGCTGATTGGCTCAAACTGAGAGCCTGGCCGTGCTCAGATGGTGCAGAGTGTGTGCGGTCCGGGTTCCGAATCCGTCCCAGCCCGCCCGTTGCATGTACAAGCATCTTGGTCGGCACAGCAGCACCCACCGACGGCGCGAGTCATCTTAGCAACACAATGCATGGCGCAGCGACGCATGGAAGAGCAGTCCGTATGCAACAACCTGCTTGGTCCTTTGCGTGATGGGCGTCTGACTTGATGCGACCTTGCGGCAATCGGCAAAGAAACGTGGCGGTGGCGATATATACTAGTATCGCGGCCGGGTGCAGCGACAACCCTGAGAACGTTTGGGATGGGGAGCGGCGGCGGCGCGAGGGTGCGTTGCCGAGGAGAGCAAGTACAGCATGGAAGGGGCGAGGCGTCGTCGAGAGACCGTGCAGCATACAGCAGCAGCAGCAGCGCATGCACCGAACGCACGCCATCGCGTCGCATATATGTGCGCCGCTTCTGCGCGTCGGGTGCGGGCGGATTCGGGCTGGCTACCCGGATGAAAACCCGCCCACGAACCCCATTTTCGATTTTTCATCGTGGGACGATGGCCTCCCGCAAGACGCATCGTGCACCTCCCGTCGCGGCAGGTGACCCGGATCAGACACTTGTCAGCGCGCCCATCAAGGTCCGATCATCCGAGACTTGACAAGCGTTGTGCCCAGTCTCATCGAAATCGCCCATCGGCGACGCCCTTGAATCTCGTGGATTACACACGTGGAATAAATATTAGGACCACACACACTACGCGGTCTCGCTCGTCAAGCGCAGCAAACACTTGGCCAACGTCGCCGACGCATGGTGGCTCGCGCAAAACGCCGCGCTTCTCAGCGGCTTGTCGTTGCAGCCTGCGACTTGGCAGCAGAATTGCGCCGAGTGGAACGCACAAAAGCCCATGCGGGCCGGGTCGCGCCCGCACTTGGGGTAGATGCACGCCGCGTCCATTTTGCTTTTGCTGTCGAGGTACTTGTCGTGGAGGGACGAGAGAGGCGGCAACGTAAAGCGATGGGGCAGGCTGTCCACGGGCGTCTTGAGCACGGGGAGGTCCTTGCGCAGCGGCGAGAGCGTCGCGAGCGACGCGCGGGCGCTCTTGGACTTGATCTTGTCAATGACCGAGAGCGAGAGGCGCGGGTTGAACGACGACGACGCAGCGGCATGGGTCGTGGGCGGCGGGGTTTCCGAGCCCGCGATCGACGACCGGTCGTCGTCGCTGCCAGACGACGAGAGGCCACGCATCCACTTGGGTCCGCCGCCGTGCGCGCGGCACTTGCCGCCGCCTTGGCTCGACTTGACACAGCCCGCAACGTCGCAGCGGACGCCGCCGCCATGGGCCTTGCAAAAACGCTTCGACTGGGCGCTCTTGTCGCATCCGTCGTGCTCGCATCGCTTGCCCCCGCCGTGGCGGATGCAGTACCCACCGCCTTGGTCGCTGAGGTTGCATCCGTCCGTGCCGCAGCGCTTCCCGCCGCCGTGGGCCTTGCAGAGACCGCGGGACCGGGCGCCGCTCGTACACGCATGGACGATACACTTCTTCAATTTTCGCTTCTTCTTGCCTTCCATGTGGGACGCGGCCGCGAGCGACGTGGCCGTGAGCATCGAGTGTTGGGGCGACGACGGCGCCTTGACGCTGTCTTCCATGACCTTGACGAGTTCGTGTAGACTGTTGGAGGTGGCGCTGATGTCCATGGTGGTCTGTCTTGGGGGGCCTTTTTCGAAATGATGTCGAGAGGCTGCGCGGCCGGCGCTTGCAGGAAAAAAGAGCCGCCTTCGTTGGTTTCAAAACCATTGCAATCTTCGCTCCGGCGATTTCATTGGTGGATATTTATAGTTTCTCGTCACTGATTGGTGGATCTCACTGTGGATCTTGGGCGTTTCACAGCGGGCTGTTTTATCATTTCACCGCTGCTTTCGGGCGTCGCCGGCAGACGAGACAGGCGGCACGTCCGCCCGCCGCGACGAAGACAGAAGGGAAGCACCGACGTGAAGCCCGCGATGGAAAGATCATACGTCCCGACGACGCAGCACCTCGCCGTCGCTCGTGGGTGGCGGAACGGAGGAGCCCACCTGCGAGACGCCGCCCATTTTATCGAAAGTGCGAAACGACCGATCTTGGATTTCATTGGCCGAGCGGCGAAACCCACGAAAAGAAGGGCAGGGGAAATCGAAACGACCGGCCTGCCTTTCTCCGCAACGGCATTAGGACTCGGTCCGGAGACGCCGCCCGCGGCCGCGGGAACCCTCTCGCCATCGCATGCTTTCAGTGGTGAAACACCAGGCCTTGGGGGTTGTCACCACATCGCGGGACAGCAACGACCCTGAAATAGATATGGTCGTTACAAGTTATGCCTGTCCAAGAGCGATTCAACACGGTCGACGGCATTCGAGAGCCGCTTGAGCTTGACCGCGTTCTCTTCAAGTGTCTGCATCATACTTGTCTGTTGTTGCGACAAAAGCTGTTGCGTGAGGATTGTCTTGCCCAGGAGGTCCCAGAATTGGCTCTGGACGGTCGTCGGCGGCGCCGCGCCAGGGAAACCCCCGGGGACATGGGTCGTGGGGTGCGCGGGCAGGACACTGCACGAGTACGCGCGCACCGGCCGGTGTTCCAAGATGTCGGCCGTGCCCGAACACGAGCTGAGGCGGAGGTCGCCCATGTTTTCCGTCACCTATTTCATGAAACCGTCAACTTGGCCAATCCGAGCACACTGTACCTGCTGAACGCGACATAGGAGCGCCACGAGCAGTGCGGCAACATGGTGGCCAACGTGTGGCACAATGACCGAGACGAGCACTTGGTCGACAGCATGCGGCGAGATGAGCCACGCAAAGCAAAACTGCATGTCCGACGCATCCACGGCAATCATCGTCCATGCGCCGCCGGGGTACTGCCGTCGATGGCAGAGAAGATGCGTCGCGGCGGCATCCTTGGTCGACCGCCAGAGCGTCCCGGGGTGGAAACGAACGACGTCGAGCGTCGTGTGGAGGTTGATCATCTTGCGACTCGTGACCGACTCGATCACATCGCCATAGACCTTGCCATGCCGGAGATCGAGCACCTTATTCCAGTCGACCTTGCCGTCGTCGGCGAGCGAGAGCACTTTGGTCGCTTTGAGGTACCCGCGTTGGTAGCGCTCCTCAAACGAAAAGAGCCGCGTCCCGTCTTCCTCGCGCTCGAGTTCCCATGCACTCCGGAGCAACGCGCGGTAAAATAGCATGGCTGAGTGGATTCCCGCGTCGAACGCCGACGTGCCGTTGGATTGCCGCGAGACGGCGAGCAGCATCAAATTGGACCGCGCGCTTTGATGGAGCGTCGCGCGCTGCATCTCGGCTTCCTTCTTGGTCAACTCGTCGTCGAGGAGGACGGTGTCGTCGTCAATCTCGTCGGGCATGACCATGCTGTCTCCCGTCGGCCGCGCACCGTCGACTGGGTTGTTGTCCATCGTCGTCCGCTCTTCTAGCACCTCAGCCGCGATGCGAGCGACCGACTCGAGCGTGTTGCGCTGCTCCAAGCTCGTCTGCGTATGGGGAACAATGTCCATCGCGACGACGGCGCCGACAATCGCGCCTGCAAACCGTCCATCAGGGAATAGAAGTCACAATGGAACGACGGACCTCGCACGCGGATGGGCGCGCCGGCGTAGTACCGAATGGCGAGCGTGAGCAGCGATTGGGGGCACTTGGGGTCGTTGTGCGTGTCGTGCGCAATGTACGTGTGTCCTTCGCTCCACACGAGCGCGCACACGTCCGCCGCGCGCGCGCCCAGTTTGTGGAGCCCGAGGCTCGCCTGAAACGTCTCGGCCATCGCGCCCGCGCGAGTGTTGAGTGTGATGGCAACCATGTGGCAGTACAGAGAGTTCGCGACGAGGTGCACGAGTACGTTGAGCGTGTTGTCTTCGTACGGACAGAACGTGTCGGCGTGGCGCTCGTGGTCGAGTTTCGACATCGCCGCGCTTTCGTCGACGGTCGGCGGCCACGCGGGACACATGCTTTGGGACGACGTGAGTCGCCACGTCATGTCGGTGTACCGGCCTTCGGCGACGCTACTACAACGGAGTGTGGGACTATGAAGAAAGAGGGTTGATAAAGAGGATCGACGTACTCGGGAATGTCCTCGGCGTCGGGCGCGCCAAACATGGGTGGCATCGGCGCGGCGGGGTCGTCGTCGTCCATCGCGAGCTTGGCGACGGGACCCGCCGACGACTTGGACCGACGACGAACATCCCGCGTGGCGTCTGTGGCCTGCATGATGCAAAACGTGCATATGCGCACGGTGAGATCGTGGTTGAGCTCGACGAGGCGGATTTTCTTGTGCTTGGAGCAACTGTTGCAGAGGACTTCGCCGCACTAGAAATTTACGTGTGAGCTTCGGCATACATCGACACATGCCAACCGTGCGACAATGATGTCGGCGTCGGAAGGCATGGAACTGTTGCATGCAGATGTTGCAGTGGCGTCGGTGTTCGTCCTTCACCCAACTGTCCGGGCGGACGAGGTTTCCCACGGCCAAGAAGCCCGACTCGATGTAGTACACATGCGGGAGGTTGCTTTGAGGGGACGGAATCGTATCGTCGTCGGTGGTGCCGCTTGCCACGGCGCCTGGCATGTTGGTGGAGCGCCCCATCAAGACAGAGAATGACCGCGCGAGGTTCAACTCCTTTGCACACTTCGAAAAAAAGATCCAATATCCGGATGCGGAGATGCAATCAAGTGATTTCATTGGCTGGAATATTCCTGTCTCCGGATAATGATCGCGCGAAGATCGCGCGCACGGAATCGTGGACGTCCCGTGGACGCATGCGGATCTGGGCAAGCTGAACGGATGCAGAGACCAAGCAGAAGTGTGGCTTGCAAGCGAATGCAACTCGACATCCTGCGAGGGGGCGCGCCGCTTGGCGCGTCATGCTTCCCAAAGCATCAAGCGCAAGGTGGGCCTTGAAGCACGAAGACACGTGCAGCACCGGTGAGTCCCATACAGTGTAAACTAGGCTTCGATAAAATGCAAACGGTCAAGAAAAGGTTGTGTACGCGATGGGATGGAAGGTGCAGGGAGATGTGCGCCGCTGTCGTTGACGGGGCGGCGGAGGGTGATTGCGATCGAATCTCATCATGTTCACCTGTAAAGAGTGGAGACGGCGGCACGTCTGCGTGCGACACCATCGACTTTGTCAAGGTGAGATGTACCCACAAGGGACACCGCTCGCTTGCGAACACGGCATGAGGCCACGTATGCCGCAGACAAAGGTCGCAGACAAACAAGTCGATCGACGCGACAGAGCTCCATGTATCAAGGACACCTGTGGACCACCCCTGAAGGCGAGTTATGAAGGAGCTCATCCAAGGAAAGACGTCCCATTGCAAACGTTCTATGTTTGATGACAGGATCGAACTTCCGTCTTCGAGAGCGGCGGCGAGTGGCGGCGGGACCGTGGAACAATCCCGTCGGCGGAGAGGGGGGAGTAGATGCGCGACGAACATGGACCTCCATGTTCGTCGCATGCGCGGCAGTAGGTGCTAGGGCGGCCGGCCTTGACTCGGCGCTTGAGAATCTTGGCCTCAGACTTCCACGTGATTCCGGATAATAGTATCCGGACGCTGGCTGGGATATCTTGCCTTCGAAACCAAACGCAAACGCCAGATCTGAGCTGGGACGATGAAGGGAGAGCTCAGACACCCGATCGGCGCCGCGAACGCGCTACGAAGCGCGCGGTTCGCGCGTCGGGCGGCTTGGAGATCGAGGGACTCAGGAGATGAGAAATGTGCTGCCCGCTTGGACATCACCCGCGTCTGCCGCGTCGCGGTGTCTCGCCAAGGATGCGTGCGGGACATGCTTCTCCATCCTGAGATGCCCCTCGACGAATTGCAAGATTGCTTGCGCGCGATCTTCCCGAACGTGGCGACTCCGATTGCGCTCAAGAACGAGAACAATACACTGTACCCGCTCTCGCTCCTCGCGCACCACCCGTCGACGTTTAGCGCCGTGCGGAAGGAAGCGCACACGGCCGTGCCGTTGGAACTCGTGTGCCTTGGGGACCCCGACGTCTCGTACACGGAACTCACGCGTCCGTCGCGCGTGGGATGGCATGACGACGATCCGAACGCGCCGCCGCTCGAGCTGTCGCAGTACACGTTGCCGCAACTGATTCGCGAATTCAGCGCGGCGGCGCCGACGGGCGCGCTCGACCGTAACTCGTTCGTCAAGTGCCTCACGCAAATGACGGCGCACGACGATCACGCGCTCTTTTCGCGCCTCTTTGACCTCTTTGACAAGGACCGGAACGGCATCGTCGACGTCGTCGAGTTTGTCTCGGGCCTCTCGGTGCTTGTCCAAGGGGACCGCGACGAGAAGATCCGCGCGACGTTTTCGCTCTACGACACGAACGGCGACGGCTTCATCTCGCGCGACGAAATGACGGCGTACCTGACGTCGGTCTACTTGGTTGTGGCCGAGCTCAACCCGCGTGTGTTTGAGACGAACCACGTCGACCCGATTCAACTGGGGCACGTGACGGCCGCGCAGTGCTTTGCCGACGCCGACGTCAACCACGATGGCCGACTCAGCTTTGACGAGTTTCGCGCGTGGTACACGCGCACAAACGACCACCACCAGCCGCACGCGCGCAAGTTGAAGCAGGTCGCGACGGCGCAGACGGACCTGCATGCACGCCAACCGATTCAGGTACGTCGTCTTGGCGGTGCTCTCTTCTGACGTTGACGTAGGTCAAGTGGACGCTCCATGCAATTCGAGACATGACGGGCCTCGGGGACTTTACGGTCGAAGAGATGCTTGGATGGTTTCCCCACGCGAATGCGCCGTTGACGAAAGCGCTCTTCCTCAGCACGATGCAGCGCATCATGCAACGCCAGCGCAAGGCCGTGACGCCCAACATCCTCGCGCTCCTCGACACGCTCTTTGGTCTGTTTGATTCGGATGGGAACGGCGTCCTCAACGGCCTCGAGCTCAAGACGGGACTCTCCATTTTGTGCTACCCCGATCCATGTAAGCGTGTGCGATGCGGGACTTGGTCTTGATGGGGTCGTAGATGGCTTGAGCGTCCGCGCGGCTTTTGATCTCATGGACACGAACCACGATGGCCACATCTCGATGAACGAAATGGTGCGCTACTTGGGCTCGGTCTTTCGCATCCTCCATGGCGTGACCAATGCCCATGTCCCGCTTGAGCCGCAGATGCTCGCGCGGTACACGGCGCAGCAAATGTTTGCCGAGGCCGACATCAACCACGACGGCGTGATTTCGTACCCTGAATTTCAAGCGTGGTACGGCGTCGTCATATCATTTTGCTGGACATTTTTTGTGTGGCTGTAGGTTCTTGGTTCCGACGACGGTCGAACCCTCGGCGCAGCCACTCTTCCCGCAGCACAAGGACATGGCCGAGTTGGGCCGCGTCCATCCACCGCCCGCCGCGCCCATGACGTTGGAAAAGGCCGGCGCGCTGACCAATTTGAGCACGCGCCACCCGCTAGACGTGTTTGAAATCGTCGCGCTCTATGTGAACGCCGACGGCGTCTTGACCAAGGCCGCGTTCAACCAAGCATTTGTGCATCTCATGCAGGGCGCGCCGCAGCCGACCCATCTCGCGCGCGACGTACGTGACGTGGCCATGTCCGTCTTTTTTGTTGACCCCCTGGCTAGGTGATTGAAAAGCTCTTTGTCGCGTTTGACGCCGACGGCGACGGTGTCGTCGACTTTTGCGAACTCAGCAGCGGCCTCTCGCTCCTCTGCGCAGGCTCGCAGCAAGAAAAGATCGAAGCGGCGTTTACGCTCTACGATGTGAACAAGGACAATTTCATTTCGCTGTCGGAACTCGTGAGCTACCTCACGGCCGTCTTCCGCGTCATCTATGCGTTTGGGACGCCTGTGGCCGGTGTCTCGCCCGACCAGCTGGCCGACTCGACCGCGCGCGACGCATTTGCGCAATTCGACGCAAACCGTGACGGCCAACTCAGCTTGGCCGAGTTTACGGCATGGTACTCGGCGCCGCAACCGTCGGCGCCGCCCGCCCCGACGACGACGCCACCGCGCTTTGACTTGGCATTTCTGCGCCACGCGCGGCAGTTAACCCAACTCGGGCAGTACGCCGTCCGCGACATCTTTGCGTTTTTCCAAGCAAGTGCGACGCACGACCAGCTCTCCAAGGCGCAGTTTTTCCGCTGTTTCAACAAACTCTTGAGCAAGACTGACCCAGCTGCTGAGACCAAGCCGCAGCTCAAAGCAACGCTCGATCGGCTCTTTGTCTTGTTTGACACGGACGGGAACGGCGTCGTGGACACCAAGGAACTCGCGGCGGGGCTGAGTTTGCTCTGTGGGGTGAGGATGTCGTCGGGTTGTCACGTGCGAATGACGGTTTGTTTTGTTGTAGGGCAGCGACACGGACAAGGTCGAGGCGGCGTTTTCACTCTTTGACGCCAACGGTGACGGGTTCATCTCGCGCGACGAGATGGTCAACTACTTGACGGCGCTCTTCAAGGTCTTGCTCCAGACGTCGCCCCACCTCCAAGCCCAACTCGGCGACGCGACAGCCACCCAATTGGCCCTCGCGGCGACGACCCATTGCTTCGCCACGTGTGATTTGAACCACGACAATCGCCTCAGCATGGACGAATTCACGGCGTGGTATCGTGACCCCCAGGCCAAGCACCAACCATCGCAAGAGCCTCCACCGTCGCTGGCGCACGCGAGAGCCTTGTTGGGTAAGCGCGGGTGCGCCTAATGCATTTACATATATATGCTGTGTCGCTCTAGGCTTGGACACGATGACGGTCGAGACGCTGCTGGACCTCTTCCGCGGCCGCCGCGACGACCCGATCGTGTCAGAGAAGGCCTTCTTGGCGTGCTTTTCCAAGTTTACGCAAACCGAGGACCATGCGACAAAGGCGCGCGTCCACGCCCTGCTCGCATCACTCTATGCGTCGTTTCATGCAGCGTTTGAGCCGCTCACGCCGGCGCTCCTCTACGGCGACGTCGCGTGCGGCCTCTCGGTGCTCACGGCCGACCGCGACGTCCACGACAAAGTCCGCGCGACCTTTCGGCTCTTGGATCGCAACGGCGACATGGCACTCTGTTACGACGAACTCGTGCGGTACTTTACGGCTGTGTTTGCCATTATGTACGTGGTCGAGCCCAAGAAACAAGCGGCGCACGTCTCGCCGCTCGAGCTCGCGGAAATCACTGCCCAGCACACGCTGGACGCTGCCGACACGAATCAAGACAACGCGATCAACTTTGTCGAATTTCAACGGTATGACTCTAACAACCAAGACACTTTGAACACGCGTGTAGGTGGTACACCCAAAGCCAAGCGTCGCCGCCGACTGCGATGCCGCAGTGGTCGCTCGCCGACATTCGCCATCGCACGGCCTTGGGCTACTTGGACGTTGAAGACGTGTTTGAACGCTTTGCCGATGTGGCTGACGACGACCAAGGGGGCGCGGTCTCGTTTGATCAATTCCGCTCGTGCCTTGACACCCTCGCGCGTGAATACCATGGCGACGCATCGGCCGAGCATGACGTGGCAGCACTCGCGTCGACTTTGTTTGGAGCGTTCGAGGTGGACGAGCGCGGGCGCGTGGAATTTTCAGAGCTGGCGTCGGGGCTAAGCGTGCTCTGCAAAGGGTCGCGTGATGCCAAAGTCCAAGCGGCTTTTTCGCTCTACGATTTCAACGGCGACGGGTATAGCCGATGTTGCCGCAGGTGGGTGTGTTGACGTTTTCTTGTAGATTCATTTCCGTGGATGAAATGGTCCGGTACTTGACGTCTGTTTTTCGTGTCCTCTACGTGCTCCAACCTGACATGGCACTCGAAACGGGCGTCTCGGCGCACGAATTGGGCGTGATCACGGCCGAACAAGCGTTTGCCGAGGCCGACCTTGACCGCGACAACCGCCTCAGCTTGGCCGAGTTTGCCACCTGGTATGCCAAGCACAAACCCTCGACTGAAAAGCCCGTGTGGAACTTGGACGAAATCCGTCGCCACACCAAGCTCATGTACCACAAAGCTGAAGATGTGTTTGAGCTGTTTGCCGAAGCCGCCAACGAAGACGGGAATTTGAACCAAGTGCACTTTGACGCGTGTTTTATGAAATTGATGGGCGACGACCAAGCCTACACCCCATGGGTTCGGATGTTCCTCGACCGATTGTTTCAATTGTTTGACGCCAACCAAGACGGATGGGTCGATTTCTCCGAGTTGACGGCTGGGTTGTCCATCTTGTGCGCCGGTAAACGACATCCTTGGTTGTTGCAATGTTGACGTGTGCGAGTAGGGTCCAAAGAAGACAAGGTCCAAGCGGCATTTACCCTCTTTGATTTCAACGGCGATGGGTACATTAGCCTCGAAGAAATGACCAAGTATTTGACGAGCGTGTTTCGCGTCCTCTTTGAATTGAACGACCAGCACGCGCAAACGCTCCAAATTTCGCCCGAAGAATTGGCCCACGTGACGGCGTCGCAGGCGTTCAACGACGGCGATTTGAACCACGACGGCAAGATCAGCTTGGACGAATTCAAAAAGTACAACTCAATGTGACGGTGGATTTCTTGACGAGTCGGTGGCGTAGATGGTACTCGAACCCGGGCAGCCTTGCGAGCCACTCGGAACACTTGTTTTCGTTGCAAGAAGCGCGCCGTCTCACGCAGCTCGAGCGTCATGCCCCCGACACGGTCTTTGAAATCCTCGCCGACTCGGCCGACCACCAAGGCAATCTGACCAAGGACGCATTCACCGAGTGCTTTGACACACATTTTCTCTCGACCCCGGCCGATGCCCGCACTATGCATGTGATCCATCGGTTGTTTGACATTTTCGACACGGACGGCAACGGCCAAGTGGATTTTGCCGAGCTCACAGCGGGATTGAGTTTGCTCTGGTCTGTTTCCGACACGTTTTGTCTCGACTGAATGCCAGTTGTAGTGGCGGGCGACGGGAAGACAAAGTGCGGGCGGCGTTTGCGCTGTACGATTACAACCACGATGGCGTGATCTCGCTGGACGAAATGACTCGGTGAGACGGCGCCATGGGACTTTGTTTTTTGACAAGTTGTTGTAGGTATTTGACGGCGGTGTTTAAAGTCCTCTACACGACCAACCCGGGCTTGGAAGCTCAAATGCAAGTCACGTCGGCCGAATTGGCCCAAGTCACAGCCGAACAAGCGTTTTTGGAGTGCGACATCAACAAGGATGGCAAACTCACACTCGATGAATTCCATGCATGGTACTACGCAGACTCGATGTATATTTTTGCAACCCATCATTCGTCGTTTCATCTAGGTACACCCAAGCCCACAAACAGCCTCAAAAACTGTCGATTCCCCTGCCATCGTTGGCCCAAGTCCGGCACTTGACCAATTTGAGCTCGTTTCCGCCATCGGAAGTGGTCGAGCGCTTTCGGCAAGCGGCACCGTCGGGCCAACTCAGCCGTGACGTTTTTACCGAGAGCTTGAAAACATTTGCAAAAGATGGAGAAAGCGCGGCGGCGGCGATTGAATCCGTGGCCGCGCGCCTTTTTGATTTGTTTGACACGGATGGGAATGGAGTCGTGGATTACGCCGAACTGGGTGCGGGCCTGTGTGTGTTGTGCGGTACGGCGTCAATTGCCTCTCGTGGCGCGCCATTTAATATTTTATAGGAGGCTCGCAAGAAGACAAGGTGCGCGCGGCGTTTGCGCTGTACGATTTGAACCACGACGGGACGATTTCACGGAGCGAAATGGCACTGTATTTGACGTCGGTGTTCAAAGTACTCTACGATTCCAACCCGAATACCCAACGACAAATGCAAGGTCGTCGAAATTTGATGGGCTGAGCGATTTAATTGTCATGACAGGCGTGACGCCCGAGGAATTGGGCGCGATCACGGCCGACCAGGCTTTTGTTGAAGCCGACAAGGACCACAATGGCGTGCTCAGCTTTGACGAATTCCGGCAATGGTATTTGACACCGAGCCTGTCCAAAGTCAACACGGTCGAAGTGCCCGCGTGGGTGAGCTTGCAAACGGTGAAAGAACTGACTCAGCTGCATTTGTACCCGCCGTCCGAGGTGTTTGATCTCCTGAGTCAACACATGGCAGACCCACGAGGGCTGGACCGGCCCGCGTTTGAACGATGCTTTGCGTCGCTGATTCCACCCGATGTATGTCGTCTGGTTGTGTGATGCGCTCTCATCCCTCGACTAGGCACTGGACGACGAAGGGCGCCACCGCCTCCACTTGATTCTCGACCGCCTCTTCAACGTGTTTGACACGAACGGGAATGGCTTTGTCAACTACCATGAACTCGCGAGCGGGCTGAGCATTTTATGCGGCGGCTCGCGGCAGGAAAAGGTCCAGGCTGCGTTTGATTTGTACGATTTGAACCACGACGGCGTGATTTCGTTTGACGAGATGGTGCGCTACTTGACGTCTGTATTTAAAATCCTCTGCGACACCAACGCCGAGGCATATCCGAGCGACGTGACGCCACTCGAATTGGCGCAGGTAGATTCGCCTTTTTAGTATTTTTTGGACAGTTGGTTCACAAATTGGGCCAGGTGACGGCCGAACAATGTTTTGCCCAAGTCGACTTGAAACACGATGGCAAGTTGACGTTGGAAGAATTCGACCGGTGGTACACCCAAGACACATCCGAGAGCCACGACGAGGTCGAGCACAACGAAGAGACGACGCGTGCGGTCGTCACATCGTCGGAAGCGGCGGCGCCTCCAAGCGGGATGGAGCGAATTCGAAATTTGCTCAAGCTCAACAAATACGAAGTCGGCGACATTTTCGAAATCTTTGCCGAGGCGGCGCCCAATGGCGAACTCGGGTTTGCAGCGTTCCGTCAATGCTTTGAACACATGGTGGAATTGGCTGGCGGGTACTCTATGTGTCACTGTTTGGTCCTGTCCAGAGTCTTACTGGATAACTAGATACGACTCGCCGCAAGCCAAACAGGAAGCGGCCGTCGTGATCCGCCGCCTCTTTCGTGTCTTTGACGTGGACCAAAACAACGCTGTCGACTTTGGCGAGCTCGCGAGTGGGCTGAGCGTCCTTAGTGGTTCGTCCATGGACGACAAGGTGTTGGCGGCGTTTCGTCTCTACGACCTCAACGGCGACGGTATGTGTTGTCGATATAGTGTATATCGTTTATACCCACTTGTACCGACTAGGGTACATATCACTCGATGAAATGATCAGCTACATGACGTCCATCTTTCGCGTCATGTACGAAACATCGGACAAAGCCAAGAAACAGATGAGCGTGTCGCCGGAAGAGCTGGCGCGCGTGACAGCCACCCAATGCTTCAAGGACGCAGATTTGAACCATGATAAAAAGCTGAGTTTTGACGAATTCAAGCAGGTACGGCTGCATCTATACTGCAACGTACAGACGACGGAGGCTGTTTGTAGTGGTGTACATCGAGCATGTGACCGCGCGCACAAGAACACCAGAAAAAGGATCGGATATTTCATAAATAATAGGTGTATCTGTGAGGTCGTTGTCACCACCACCACACTGTCTGTGCCTTGGCACGAGAGAGCACTAGAGTGGACGCGATCCCCTCGACTTTGATCTCCTCGACAACGACCCCCATCGAATCGACCCAAGCACACATCCACACTATCCAGGGGATTGTATTCAGCCATAAATACAGAGGGTGATGGGATCAAGTACAAGGAGGGGGCGCGGACGGCCTTGTGTCGCTCCTGCACGTCCTCGGCCGGCGTCCCCCGTCCTTGGACGCCCCACTGCGCGCTCTCCTTGGACTGGGCGCCTGTTGAGACGACATTGATGGCTGATAGGACGACAAGGCTGGTTTGGAATCGAGGTGATCGACCACGACTGTCGTGGACGACGCGCCGCCGCCATTCCACGGACAATCGGCAAATCCATTCTTCTCGAGCTGGGTTTCGTACAACTTGACCAGCACGTCGTGGGCCTTGATGGTTTTCTGGAGCAAGTCGCGCTCCTCGACGGCGGCGTCAAGTTTCTTCTTCTCGACCGTCGTCAAATGGTGCCAGAGACTGCGCTGGGCGGTGGTCGACCGCCGTTCGTTGTGTTTGGTCTGGAGCACGCCCAACTGGTCTTCGAGATCGGGGACGTCGCGGCGAAGTTGGTCCAGTTCGATCTGCTTGCGCTGGCGATGGCGCTTGTTGTTGATGCGGTGCTTGACCTTGCGCGTGAGCTTCTTGCGGTTCTCGTCGGACGAGTTGGAGAACTCCATAAAGTAGTCAAGCATCTTGGCGTCGGTCTTGGACGGACTGCTCGAATTCGAGCTGTTGTTCTGTCCTGTCGACGCACCTTCGGCCGTCGTGTTCTCGTCCTCCTGCATCATGTCACGGTCGTCGCCCTGCTGGGACTGTTCGGGTACGTCGTCGCTGCACAAGAGCGCTGTGAGCGTCATGTTGTCTCTCGGGTGGCAGGCTGTGTGTTGCGGCTATGCTCGGAAATTTTATTCTGTGTGGGCGGCTGCGCGACTGCCATCACGCAATTTTTTTTTAATTTTGTCTCATTTTTAAACTTTGCATACTGGAAGCCTGTCAAAATGTCAGACACTCTATTTATTTTCGTCCCGCATGAAATTTGTACGGAAGGAAATCAGACACTTTGTTGGCCGCTATAAATATCAGACACTTTGGAAAACTTCGTCGAAGACTTAAATTCCACCAATCAATGCGCTTCATTTTGAGCAGTTTCAGGCCAGTTGGCGCCGATTCGAATGGTTTTGACCGAAATCTTCGATATACCTTCGAGTCAGTGGCTCGAAATCGGACACTTTAACATAAGACGTTAAAATCATCCGCCCCCGATTCCTGGTTCCACGTCCCACAGCGAAGAACCCCCTTTTTCGACCGCACCGGAGTGACCTCATTGCCTGAATTCCAAGTTGAGACGATTGGTTGAATGAATAACTCCACGGTTTGGTGCAGCATCATCAGCGGGGTCGAGTTTGCGGGACCAGCCGACACGCCAAGACGAGATAAAACGCTTCGATTTGAATATAACGTCTCAAATCGTCCCGCGCCACAGAATGATTGGTGGCTGCGTATACAAATGGCAAGAGAAGTCCCCTGCTTATCTTTACTTCGGAACAACAAGAGACAGAAAAACGTTCAAAATCACCCCGATGGAATATTCTATACTTCTCTAGAACTAATATGAGCGAGAACGGTCACCCTATGAAAAGCAAAACATGAGGTTTACATTTAGTCTATTTCGACGGCTCTGGAATTTTCATCATGCGTCTTTCATGAGCGAATCCCTCGCCCTTTCAAGAACAATTATTGGAATAAATTGAGGCGATATTGCTAATTTGGAGCGAAGATATTCAAACATAAAACCCAGAGCACACACGCGAGAAGGACAGATGCTTCAAGTAGCAATTATCCTTGACGAGCAAGCGACGACAGAGCATCCGCCCATCAAATTGCTCCCACCGGAGCCTAGCGAAGGCGAGTGTACCATTTTGTGCATGTTGTACCTTGGCAAGGAGCGAGCAAAAGACTTTCCACAAAATATTGAGTACTATGTAGTAGCACTAGATATCGTCGGGACTTATACTTGAAATTTGAATGCCTCGAACGAAATTAAACATCCCACAACAAAACATGCATGGCACATGCCGTTATATCCCATCAACTATGTTGACTTGAATAATATTTCAGGAGTACTGGTATGTAATTTGATTCCATTCCGCGCACTAATTCTGCAATTGGCGCGTGTTTTGAGTTGACGGTGTTGCTGATGGAGGATTGGTTGAAGGCCTACCGGCGGAGGAGAGAGTCAATGGGGAAGGCGAACATTCACGTTGACCTGAACGAGGAACAAGGCGGCAATATTGAAGGCAAATCAAGGGGTTCCGGGAAAACCCAAAACTTTATTGAAACTTTATTGAACATTAACCTCACCTTCGAAGACAAAGAACTTGGGACTTTTTTTTCTTTTCGAAGTGTGCTTAAACGATCAATTCTTGCGAAGATACCGGTATGACGATGGGCGTATTATAAAGCAAAATTATAACATCTGCCAGGTACTGCATTGACTTTGGGGCTGCGGTAAGTCCCAAATTCACTTGGTGCTACGAAAATCCACACTTTCACATTAAGGGCATCTCCAACAATGCGACGCTATATCGAAAGCTATGCGTGTTCCAAAGCATCGACGCAAGGGTGTTTAGCGTCGGTGCAACTCCCCACCCATGTGACGCTATATTCGACGCTCCCTCAATAATAAACCAATCAAATTGCACTGGATCACCAAATTAAATGCAATGCAAGTGACCCATAAAATGGATTTTATTGGACATAAAGTATCCATATTTGTCCAATAAAAATAGATTCTGTTTTGCGTTCGTCGGTTGCGTCGACGCTTTTTGAGTTCCAAATATAGCGCACGGAGGCTCAAATAAAGTGTCGACGCAACCAAATTTTACACATTACGTCGATGGGTGGGGTTGCCAAGCACACAAAACACATACTTCGAAGTACAAAACACACGTTGCGTCGCATATAGCGAAGATGCGTGGAGATGGTCTAAGACCCGACACAAAATTCATTGGTGTAATCGCCACGGATCCTTACAGTTCAAGATTAAGGAACGGTTTCATTCATTTAAGCATTTGATTGGTTTGATTCCGTTGAGGGCAAGCTTCATTTATATGTATTGTTTCTAGCAGTAACTACTGCGGATCCACTGCGGATCACATTGCAAGTTTGGTTTTCTCCCGAGAAAACCTAAACTGTCATTTTAAAGTCTTCTTTTGTGTTTCATCGTCATCTAAACTGATGTATCGCAAAGGACGACGAAAATTGAAAATGGATACGAGTACGAGAGACACAGAGCTGTATACAACCTTTGTTTAAGTTGATTGTATGAATTACTAGTATTAATATTAGTTTTGGAAACAGGACTTACATTGTGAGAGGAGGCCGAATTTTCACACGTGATTTTTAGTTGCAACAGCTGTGGTTTCGTTTTCATTGCTTTTAATCATACTGCATAGTATAAAGTCAAGCAGGTTTTCTGGGAGCGACAAGCCCATCCTCGTAAATATGAGTGATTGAAAATTATGCGAGGACACAATTGTAAGGCCAAATCTCGCATGAATAATTATCTTGTGGATTAATCTCATATAATTTTCAAATTAAAATACACATCCACATTTTGGAGGGCCATCTCAACAAATCCATGCGTCCCCATTCAAACACTATTATTGACGATTGAATCTGAATTCTTCACTTGGTCGTGCAAGATTTTGTCGCAATATATCGGTTTTTGATGGTGTAGCTTGTTAAGACGCGCTATATCGCGGAAGCGAGGCGCAAAAAAAGACCCTGTGCTAAAATTCAGTCAATATTCTGTTTCCAACGACCTTCAAATTTGCTTTCAATATTCCAGAGGCCTTTGACATAATTAAAATCGAAAGAAGAACCAAAGCCGAGAGAAAACACTGGGTGACCAATCTATTATTAGTATTGTTCTTCAAATAGACTTGGGTTTCGTATCGTTTTCTGATGCATGTGGGTGAATTGAGTAATATTTGTTACAGGAAAATATTCTATATTTTTCCTGTAACAAATACTAGTACTACATAGTACTACGTTGTAAAAAATCTCATGATCATCATGTTGAAGAGGGTATTTCAATTGTTTTTGTATGATGGTATAAATAGGTTTACATATTTTTTAGTGTAAACCTAAAAAAATATTTTTTAAATTGTTAAATGTCAACCAATCAATTTAAACCAATTCAATTGATTAAAAGCAATTGAAGGTTTCGCTTTTGCGTTGTTATTGGCTTAACCGGTGGGCCTTCAATTTGATCGGAGGACTGTAAAAGTCGTCTGCTAAAACGAAAACTTTCATTTCAAAATTTGACCGTCATATTCACCACAAAATCACACAACGAAGTCGAAGTCAAATGGGTTTCGCAAAATTCTCTTTATGCTCTGTAATTCATGGTTTTTAAAGTTGTTTCCTTGTGTCCAAAAATTGATTTGAAGATATTCGCGAATTACTGGTTTTTGCAGATCTTGACAAACTGACATCATCAAGATCGTGAGGAAATATTGTTAGCATCGTACTCACCTCCCTCGCACGAGTCTTTTGGTCACCTTTGTCAACTTTAAATGCGTAGGAAGCTGTTGTGCAGCGCATCGGTTGGGCTGAGACACCATCCGAGAACGGCCACTTGTTGGAGCAAGTCGAGAAGGGAGTGTACTTGGCTCATCCGAAAAATCTACTTTCAATGCTGTTGGTGTCGAAGTCACACGAGCTCGTCTGGATGCTCAGCTTTTGTCAAAAATGAGAGAACTCTGCGCAAACCTATCGAAACAACGAATTTGACATAAATTTTTCACCTCTTCATTTAGGCACAAATCCAAAGACAATTACGGAAAACAGTGTTTTTCACAATGAATATGAGAATCCCACTCTCAAGTTAAACCTGATTCCATTTGTCGTCTTTTCGCTCCAGATGCCTGTCATTCTTCTGAAGGTACGAACCTCATGCCCAAATCACGACCAGAAACATTGGCCTTACCATCCATGTCCCTCCAAATTAATATATCCTGATGATGCAACCGCGGCGCGCTCGCCAATATGCAAATCAACGAATTCATGCACACTCAAAAGCATGAGCTGTTTGTTTCCCTCATGCTTCCAACTCCCTGGCTATTCAATATTTTTCATCATAAACTCTCCAGCGAACGCAACAGAGCAATGGAACGATATCAGTGGTATCATTGCCTCCAATTGAATTTGAGGACGTTGCCAAATTCGAAAAGCTGACTTGACTCTGCACCACCTTTGGGTTGTTGCAACTTGAGTGCTCCTTCGACTTGCCAAAGGCTCCAAATGAACTCAGGTATGCGTTTTTGGTCTTCACTGTTAAATTTTTGGGTGGGATTACATGCACAATCACATGAACGAACCTGCAACGATCCCAACCTGTCTACGGAGTTGAGCCTCCAACTAAGGGCAGACACCACTGATAGCTTGGGGTTGCTGCCAGGGGGAATTCAATTTCCCTGTCAGAAATTTGCACCATCTTGTTAATTGCTGCGTCAAGTGGAAGCAAATATGAGCTACTTTGGATGGTGGGGAGGGTGTGCCGTCCCCAGACACGGATCTGCGAGCGGCGTTTTTCACAAGCTACTTTAAACTTGAAATCGTCACGGAACAGAACAACACACCCCGAGGTCCATTGAAAGCCAACTCGAAATCGATTGGCCAGGGCTGAGATATCAGGCAAACTCACGGCCCACACGTGGCTTTACTTTTATCTTTCTCTTGGCAGATCAATAATGGCGAGAGTTTCCGCGGAATATGAGTATGCTCTGATGTTGAAGAAAAGTGGTGTTTCAAGGTGCACTAATTGCTTCTATCACCCCAGCATTCGGTTTTCCAGAAATCCTCTTTTGATTTTCAACCAATCCAATTGGCTCAACCACGCGCAATACTACGTAGTACAGTACTCCCCCGCGATAGTGAACCCACTGAAACATAATACTTTCAAACTTTTATAACGTGTTGCAAAAGTTAGAAATTAAATTGTAGAGGTATTTCAAAATTCAAACAAACACAATCAGCGTGACTATCAAATGGCGTCACCAGCATCCAGGATGCGGCTGACCATTGAGCAGAAGAGGGCTCTATTGGAATATCGCATGGCAAATCCACATGTCAAAGGGATTGATCTACGCCGATGGGCGCACACCACGTTTAATCTCTCACGCGATCCCGCCAAGTCAACAATGTCAGCTTGGCTCCACTCAGACGTGAACGTCGAAGGCATTCACCCGAAGCATAAGTCAAAGCAGCAGCCCCAAACGCCGAAACTGGAACGTAAACTTATACAATGGATTCAAAAGTGCGAGAAATGGTGCGTGCCGATCGTGAGCGGGCCTACCATACGCGTCAAAGCCATGCAAATCCGCGACCAAATGCTTGCGAGCGACGACCACGACGACCCAAATAAACTACTTAGCTTAACGTTTTCAAACGGTTGGCTCCATCGCTTTCAAATGCGCCACAATTTAAAGTCCCGGCGAGTGTATGGCGAGGCGGCCTCAGCAAATGCCGAAACAATCGACGATGGGAAGATGAAGCTTCGCTCCATCACAGCTGGCTACGAAAAGAAGGACATTTTTAACCTCGACGAGACCGCCTATTTCTACTGTTCGAATCAATCGAAGACCATATGCACCAAGGGCATCCCGGGGCGAAAGAAGGTGAAGAAACGCATCACAGTTGCCGTGACAAGCAACGCTGACGGGTCATCCAAGTGGCCACTGCTTTTCATTGGTACAGCAAAACAGCCTCGTTGCTTCGGCCAATCGACTGCTGACGACTTGGGAGTCGATTACACTGCGTCACGGAAGGGCTGGATGACTCGCGATGTCTTTGGCCATTGGATCGAAGACTTCGATGCCACTATGAGGCTTCAAAACAGACATGTGCTTTTGCTGCTGGACAATGCGTCGCCACATCGTTACGATGGTCATTTGTCGAACGTTACGGTTCATATGCTCCCACCAAATACGACGGCATTCCTCCAGCCACAGGACGCGGGTATAATTCAAGCCTTCAAGGCAAGGATCGGAGTTCTGCGATCAACCTTCCTTGTGGAGAGGTTTGATAAACTCGTGGAAAGTGTTGATGAATCTGACAAGGAAAACTTTGGAAGCCTTGTCAACAAACTGCATGAAGTCACTTTACTCCAAGCATTGGAGTGGGCTAAAGAAGCATGGCACGGCGTTACGCAACAGACGATTGTTAATTGTTGGCGACACACAGGAATCCTCGATGAAGAAGTGTATGAATTGATTGATAGCATGCGTAACCTTTAATGGAAACTCACTTGTATGTTGTCGTTGGTGTGCGTTTTGTCTTCTGGAGGTTGCCAGGGTA
>VJMH01000019.1:0-38054 GCA_009835185.1 Aphanomyces stellatus
TCGACCATCCGCCAAGGCTTTGCGTCGACGTTGGCGTCCATGGGGTTTGAAATGGACCTCTGTCTCATTGCGCTTGAACACGCGCGGGACGACCCGAATGCAGCCGTCGAGTGGCTCATGGGGGACCAAGCGACGCTGTACCGCCAGCGCCACAACGCCGCGTCGAGCAGTTCGTTTCGCACGGTGCTCAATGACACGACGCGCGAAGAAAAGGCCCGCGACTTGCAGCTCATTTCGGGCATGCCCAAGCGACTCGTGCTGGCGGCGCTCGAAATCTGCGGCAACGACGCGAATCGATCGGTCGAATGGCTGCTCGAGCACGGACGCCGCTTTTCCACGACGCTAAACCTCCAAAGCGACGGGTTTTGTCAAGATGTATCGGGCTTCCAAGACGCCGCCGCGTTGGAAGTGGCTGACCAGACCGACACGCTGCTCCTCGACACGGCCTCAGCTGCCGACGCGAGCAAACCGCCGTCGCCGACCCATGCGACCACCCACGCCACGTCGTCCGAGGACAGCTCGCTCTTGACGGCGACACTGGCGCCGATAGTAGCAAGGGACCCCAAGAATGGTTGGGCGCCACTCGCCCCCAATTACTTGCCCCCGAACGTCGTCTTGACTGTGAGCGAGACGATTGGGCCGGTTGCGCACCTGGCACGGTCTGGCACGGTCGTGCGGGACCACGCCGACCACGGCGTGCTCTTGAGCTTTCTCAACACGGAGAACGGCGCGCTCGAAGAGGAGTATGTGTGTCCGACCAAGGTAAAGCGGTGGGCCAAGGTCTTTGACCAGGAGCTTGTCACGGTCGACAGCATTTACGACGTGGCGCTTCGGACCGAGCAAGCCCTCTCGACGTGTTATGCGCGCCGCGCGATCCTCGCGTTGCTCGGGAGTGAGAGTTCGATGGTGCTGGACCTCATGGGCGGCGAGGCGCAGTTTGTCCAGCTGCTCAAGCTCGTCGTGGGTGCGTCGTTTGCGGCCGGCGGGGGCAAACCCAAGGCCGTCCAGGACAACATGGTGCGCATCTTGAAGGAGCACCCGGCGCTCTCGAACCTCTTGGTCGAAGAATGCATTTCGCATTTCGTCCTGTCGACGCACATTGCGCGCGAGGGCAAGGTTACAAACCCGCTCCAGTTTGAATCGCTCCATCCGTACTACCACAAGAGCGAATACGTGGCCAACGTGGCCGTGCCCGCGCAGACACCGCTGCCCGTGCGTCTAGTCTTTGACAAACGGTCGTGTCTCCTCAGCAAATCCACGCTCACGTTCTACTCGGACGTCGACTGCAAGCAAATTATTGCAAACTTCAGCGCGACGAAACCGTTTGCCGACCTCTGGGTGCCCGCGCGCTCCTTTTGGTACAAGTTTCACGCGAGCGAAGACTCAGAGGTGACGACCTACGGCTTTCGCTTCCAAGTCCACCTCCTCCCCAACATCACGTGGGCCAACGAACACGACGTGCTCCACCACCCGTCTTTGGACTATGCCTGCTGGCTCCTCGAATTTCTCCTCTCTGACCCACCCCTCCTCGACGCCCAACACGCCAACATTTACGACGCCCTCGTTCAGTACCTCCAGTCGCCCCGCGCGCCCCAGAAACACAAAGTCATCCATCTCCTCCTCCAGCTCCTTGTAAAATACCCCACGGCGACGCTCGACGTGGAGCCCCTCCGTCGCATCGGGGAGCTCGCGATCGCCAAGGCGCAGGCGGAAATCCTCAAAGGACAGCCGTTTGTGTCGTCGCACTTGCTTAAACTCGTCGAATTGGCGGTCGTCGTGTCGTTTCCGAACGAACCAACGACGCCGTCTGTCGACGAACCGTCGTTCATGGCTCCAATCGCGCCACCCATCGTCGTTCCCACGGAAGCGGCCAGCATGCTCCCCATCATTGCCGAAACCATCCAGATGGCCAAGTTTATCCTCGAACCCACGACCCAGTGCCTCATGCAGGAATTGGTCGTCCTCATGTGGCTGGATCTCTTTGGTGCGAGCATGACGCTCGAGCGCAGCACCGCGTGCAGCGGCACGCAGGTGTTTTACGGCGCCCATTCGCTGCGCATTTGCATGGACCCGCGTTTTGCACACGACGACGTGCACCTCGAAGTCGGGTCGATTGGCGACGGCGACGACGTAGCCCACGTCGTCTTTACGCCGCTCGTGCTCTCGGATGTGATGGATGTCGTTGGCAACTGCCTCCGCTATACCTTTACGCCGTCCACCGAGGAAACCAAGCTCAGTTTGAGTGTGGTCGCCCTTGGCATGTCGCTTGATCGACAACTCGCTCGGTGCACAGTGCAATCATTGCAGCAATGCGCTACGGCTTTGACGGACGCCGCGTGGACGCCTCTCATGGATGCGCAGCTTGTGGACTGGGTCAACGTGCATGTGGAGAACCAAGGCGAAGGTCTTCATGCAGAACTGTTGCCATCGGACATTCGGTTTCACCCGACACTGGACGGACTGCGCTGTTCGTTGCTCTTGCATTTGCCCTGGTCGACCGTAAGATTCTTTGTCCATGAGGATAGACGGACTTTTTGACTGTGTTGATAGATTCAATTGCGGTATGCGCTCCTGCGCTGCTTTAATACTCGTCTCCAAGGATGTATCTCGTTGCTCAACTTGAAGGACTCTGAGTATTCATGGACCATTGCCCACCAGGTATATTGTCTTGCTTGAATTGGATGGAGCTCACGGTGGCGTCCAATAGCTGCGCAAATTGAGCCATTGCGTGTTTTTGGATTTGAAACTCAAAGTCGTGGAAGCCGCGATAGATGCCACCGTCGTCGTCGCCGACGCCACAAATGCCAACAACGGCACGGCACGCATCACGCTGGACCGCCTCCGCGCGCTCGAGTCGCGTGAAGACCGGGAGGTCGAACCATCTGTGTCCGAATGTTTCTTTGCACAAGCGTTCCGTCAGCTGCATTTGGTGGACCCGAAGGCGTTGCGGCGGAAAATTGACAGCAAGGGGCGACTCTTTAGCGTGAAATTCCGTGGCGAAGAAGGCGTCGACTGGGGCGGGGTCTACCGAGAAGGCACGAATTCGATGGTCGACGACCTCTTTGCAGCGCATTTTAACTTGTTTTTACTCTGCCCAAACGGCCAACACAACACTGGTACTTTCAACTCCTCGTACAAATTTATCCTGTACTAAATATTTGTACGCGCGACAGGGCTAAATCGAGGCATGTATTTGCCAAACAGCAAGTGCACGTCGCCCGTGGCGATTCAAATGTTTGAATTTGTCGGCAAATTGCTGGTGCGACGGTCTATTTTGAAACTTGCTGAGAGTATTGGGATTAGGGTATCAGCTTGCGCACGAAAGGCGACTTTCCGTTTGCCTTTTCGCCACTCGTGTGGAAAATCATCTTGCGCCAGCTGCTTGAGAAAGCTGATTTGGAAGGCACGGACGCCCTCCTCGTTCAAATGCTGGATGGCATTCGCAACTGCGACCAAGATGGTATCACGACGGAAGAGCAGTTTCAGAGCGCCTTTGCCGACTTGGAACTTCGATTCACGACCTTTGACTCGAACGGGCAACTGGTTGACCTTGTCCCCGGTGGGACACTCAAGCCCGTGACGTTTGCAAACCGCATCGAGTACTGCGACTTGGTCGAGCACTATCGTCTGCACGAATTTGACGTCCAATGCAGCGCCATGGTGCGCGGCCTCGCGACGCTCTTCCCCGTGCGTGTGCTCACGCTCCTCAACTGGCACGAAATGGAAATGCTCAGCTGTGGGAGCCCCAAGATTGACATTAACCTCTGGAAACAACACACCCGCTACGATGGGTACACCGAGCAGGACGAGACCGTCCGTCTATTTTGGGAAGTCATGGCCTCCTTCTCGGACGAACAACGCTCTGATTTTGTCCGATTTGCTTGGGGACGCAGTCGCCTCCCCCGGGGCAAGTGGCCACAACCATTCAAACTCACGAAAAAAGCCGGCCGCGACGCGACGCTCAGTTTGCCCGTCGCGCACACGTGCTTCTTTTCCGTCGAGCTGCCGCCTTACACGACCAAGCAAAAGATGCACGACATGTTGCTGGCCACTATCAACTTTGGCCTTGGGGGCATTCTTATTGCTTGATTCGTCCACGTTGCTTTCAACTTTGTATGTTCCAGTATAATTCAATATTAAGTCTATAATCTTCGAAATTATGCCTTTCGTGGGGACTTGTGCAGAAGAAATCCCGTGCAGAAATTGAACCGATGCGATAGTACTTCTGGAATGCATGCGATTGTGAAACGCAGAAGTGATTCGATTTATTTCGCTGGACGGAAACACTTCAACGACGAAAAAACATCTCTCAAGGAGCAAAAATAGGATGGATAATAGACTCTAGTTAGATTGGTCGGCATACCGCACGAACTTGGTTCGGTCGGCATTCCACTCGCCGCGCAATTTTGCTTTGGCTTTTTCTTCCTTGTTGTATGTGACGTTCACGAGCCCTTGTTCGACCAAATCAAGCACTTGGTCTTTCATTTCGAGCGCTTGTTCTTGCATTTTGAACGTGTCAGGGAACCGATACGAGAGCCAGAGATACGAGTCGATGATTTTGGCTTTGATTTCAATGTCGCGGAGAGCCAGTTCATTTTTCGGGGCAAACTACCCCACTGTGAGCCAAGAACACAAGTAAAAACCATACCTTCGGCAAGTAGACATCCAACGGCACTTCGCGGCCATTGCCATGGGCGACAGCGTAATCATAAAAGACGCGACGGGACAAAGGATTTCGGAGGTTGGTCGGCGCCATGCAGAACGTAAAGCGTTCGGGAAGTGTCATGGGCACGTCAGCAATCAAGGTCGCGCAATCTTTGATGTCGACAAATCGGGTCATGAAGTAATCACCGTCCAAGCGGGAGAGCGAGACATATTTGTTCTACATCGTGCCTGTGTAACCCTGATTCAACAAGGGAATCGCGTACCAAGAGCACACCCAAGTCGGTCGTTTCGGGCATTTGCTTGGCAAATTCAACCATCTAGAATCTCATGAGTTGGGGAAACAAGGGCAAAGGCGGCGGTTCAAGTCGTCCTAGTTACCTGTTCGGACGTTGGAAAGAGCCCGGCGGATTTCAATTCATTCGGGTGTTCGTAGTACGCGTCCGTCAAATATTTGAGGTCCGCTTGGTTCAATGTCGTGGCCAAGCCATGGGCAAAGTCACTACCCGAACGGCCAGCGCGTCCCGCGATTTGTTTGCAGAGCGACGGAGTGATATCAACCATGTCGGCGCCGTCGTACTTTAAGACACTGTCAAAGATGATGCGACCAATGTTGAGGTTGAGCCCCATGCCAATGGCATCCGATGCGACCAAGATGTCGTAGCCTAATCGACAAGTCAAGACACAACCCTTCAAGAGGCGTACCGTTGTCGGGTTCGTTGAACAAACGCGCCTGCTGGGACCGCGTTTCGGGTGGCAATTGGCCGTAAATGATACAGCAGCGCATGCCCGTGGCCATTTCAATCTCCCGTTTGATCTACGGGACACAAAGAGTCGTGAGACGAGTCACATATCATTTCATTTGTACCTGAAAAATGCGACGGCGGGAAAACCCCACTATGCAATCGCCTTTGCGGACATTTGCGTACGAGCTCAACGATGTCGTTTCGATGCTGAGTGGACTCCGACGTTCGTACGTCTTGAGTTCGAAATCGTCGCCCGCGACGGCTGCAAACTTGCGCACCTGTCGTCGACACACGAGTCAACAATCTATTCGTCCGAATCCGAAACGGACCAATTCGACGGCTTCGAGCGACCCACAGACGTGGATTTCTTTCGCTTGCAAGCACGAAAGTGCACTACATAATGCCACATGAGAGATTTGATCGATGGAATCGAGATAGACGTTTTACCGTGTCCATGCAGAGCCGCGGTCCGGGTCGCCGATCATTTGGATTTCATCCACGACCGCAACGTCGTACGTTTCCGAGGCGCTGCACATCTCGACGGTGCACGAGACGTGGGTCGCGGACGGAATCTCGCGCTTCTCTTCGCCCGTGACCAAGGAGCAGTAGACACCATCCATGTTGAGGTTTTCGTAGATTTCCAACGCGAGGAGACGCAACGGGCCGCAGTAGAGCCCTGGGACAATTGAGAGACCGAGGACATATATGACGTGGCACACCGCCATGTTCTGCCTGTTTGAGGCGCTGCAACGCTTCGTACGTCTTGCCACTGTTGGTCGGGCCGCCATGGTAGATGATCTTGCGACGCATGGCATGGGCCTTGGGGTACCATTTGTGCGGCAGACGCAAGTCGGTGAGTTCCTGGAGCGAGACCATCTCGTGGGATTGGATCGCCACGTAGCCATTCTCCTTGACAAAGCTCAAGAAGAGTGGGTAGAAGACCAAGGCACCCGTGGCAGGGTTCGACTTGATGCTCTGAGACGACGACGTGAGGACACACGCACACTCATGGGGATGGTACCTCGAGAAAGTCCATCATCTCGACGTCGTCCCTGAAATGGCGGCTCGGGTGCGCAAGAAGAGAGCGGCGGAATTGCGTCGTCGCGGGGCCCCACTCTCGGTCGTTCAAGCCCGCGGCCACGGCCATGGACTTGATTTCAAAATTACGCCCAAACGTCTTGAGGCGGCGTTCGAGGATCTTCTTGTCGCCACTGGCCCACCCCACAGAGTCTATGAGAGTGGGCCGTCAATAGGACGCACACGGCACATACGAGGGACGTACCAGTGTCATCTGTCGTGGTGAAAAAGCGCGCGGCCGGCGTCGCGCCATAGGTGCCGGAAGCAAAGGCATACAACGCGGGACGGATTCCCACAGTCGATTGGAACGAGTTCATGGCGAGCGCCGATCCGATTGCGGGCACGGCCGTCTTGCTCGTTCGTCCATGGAGCAGAGGCACCCGCTTGAAGGCGCGGACGGTGGCGTGGCGCAACATCGAGACGAAAACCAATGATCAAATTGTTGGTCCTTTCAATATCCGGATACGGAATGAAAATATGCGGAAGAGAGAGTTTCAAACGTGTGTGTTTCAAATCTCGTTTTAACGTCCCTGGCGATGGGTGTTTAAAACACTGTTTTTTGCCCTGAAACATAGTATCGAATTACACAGGGAGTTGGTTGGAATCAAAATCGAGAATTCCATGGATGCGCCACCGTCGCTGCCGCCGCCGCCAGTGGACGAGGCCGTTCCATTGAACCACATTGAATGGATCAATGCATATTACGATAGCTTCCGAGTGGCTCCATGTAGCATCCGTGCGCCAGATTCGCCGTACATAAAGCAGTCTACCAACTCAAAGAAGAGAAAACGTCTATCGAAGCGGTCGAGCCTCCCGGCTGGATCGGTGCTGCCATCCACAGAGCTGCTGACCAAGTTGGAGCTCGCCCGTCAGAAGTGCCTCCCCGTGTTGTCGACCATGCTACCGCATTATGTCCAGAAGGCATCAACGAGTTCAACCGATGGACGCACCCCAACTCCCACGTTCGACACCATCGATATCCTTCATCACAACCCATCCGGGAAGGAAGATATGTTCCTCCACCAGAAGCATCAGTACGTCCTTCCACGCCACTCGTCGTTCTTCCTTGGGGACGTGTTCCATCTCCCGCCCCTTCCCAGCACGTTTCGATTCATCGTCATGGACCCGCCGTGGGAAAACAAGACTGTCGCGCGCGGCGCGTCCTACACGACCATGTCGCACACCCGACTGGCAGACTTGGACATCCCAGCGATGGCGCACCCTGATGGATGCATCTTGGCCATCTGGGTGACCAACAAACCCGCGTACACGGCGTATATCCTCGACACCCTCCTTCCTCTGTGGGGCTTCACGCTAGCACAAACGTGGCACTGGCTCAAAGTAAGCGCCGACGGCGAATGCGTGACGCCGCTCCAGTCCACGCACAAGCTTCCGTTTGAAAAAGTCATTTTCGCGACGCGCGGCAACATTGCCGGCGCGTCGATTCGCCCCAAGATCCTCGTGAGCATCCCGCTGCGGCATTCGTGGAAACCTCCGCTTGAGCCATTATTGGCCGACGTCATCACGACCGACGAGCCCAAGCTTGAGATTTTTGCGCGAGAATTGCGCCCCCATTGGACCTGCGTTGGAAACGAGGTAAGGTCCAGCATGGTCACGCCAACGACTCAATCTTGTGGTTGGAACCAGGTGTTGAAGTTCCAAGACTTGTCGTTGTTTGAATTGGTACTGAGCTAGTTAGTCGCTGTCGACGATCTCGTCGTCCGTGTCTGCGTGGACGATGGTTGTTGGTTCTACTGTGGGCGCGACTGCAGCTTGGAGCCAATTTTGATACGGTTGGATGTCTTTGTACCACGAGGAACCTAGAATATCAAATTAATATGCGGCATCATTTGACGAAAAGAGTACTTGGTTTCTTCTTCTCCATCGAGATATCGTGTCCGCCGGTGCGGCTTGTAAATTGGGGTCGCACGAGAGGACGAAAGGCTGGTGGGGCCGCATGGACATTTGTAACGTGTATTGTTCGCTCCAACACGGCTTGGCCCATGAGTTGAGTCAAATTGTAATACTATCCATCAATGTTGAACTGAGATTTGAGTCGAGAACAACGAACGTTCGAATTGGACCGATCGTGGTATACGCTCTGTAGCAACGTATCCGTGAAGCTAAAATACTCCCAGGCTTCGGCGACGTCTTCGATTTCCGTGAAGCAGCTCACGCAATTCTGATGCACCGTCGCCAACACATGCGTGCATTCAATGCTGCACTGACTCAATCGATTTTCGTCCGTGAATTCTGCATCGACACGTGAGAAATGTGCACTCTTTTGCAGACAATCGTACCCTTTCGGTGCAATATTTTGCCAATGAGATGAAAATCAGACAAGAACGGGTCTCTGCTCCCCCCCATTTGCTGAAATTGCAGGGTGTTCATGGCATGTCGGATGTCGCCGTGGCTATGCTCGACGATTTGGGACAGCTCTTGCAACGAGACTGTGATTTTCTCCTTTCGCGCGACTTGGGTTAAATATTTCTTCAGCATGCCTCACGCCACGACTTAGAAAACTAGTGGTTGTGTCCGTACCTGGGGCAATCGGATTGCAATGAATGATATGGGTCAACGACGAGTTCACAACTTCGGTCGAAAATGTCTTGGCCAGCATCGCAGGCGTGACTTTGCCTTCGTGGACGTCGCTGTACACAATCACCATTGGGGCCAAATGATCTCGCGCTTCGAGACGACGCATGAGAATTTGCTGAAAGTCCGCGCAGTGGCTCGTGCGAAACGCAGGCCACTCTTCAATCAAGATCAAATGCGACATCTTTCGACAGGAGGCGCCAAAATTCAGCGACGGGTACCGCTGACTGCGCTCGAGGAACGAGGCGAAATCATCCATTGCAGACGACGACGTTTTGTACATGAGCTGGGTCACGCCACTCGTATCTTTCCATTCTTGAACGCTCATGCCCAATTTTGCAGCCAGTGAGCGCACCATGGTTGACTTTCCAGTGCCAGGGGGGCCACAGAGGAAGAGCAATCGCTGGTGTTTGGCATGCACAGTCAGCCAGTCGCTGACCTCTTGTGATTTTTTTGGATGCACGCAGAGATCAACCATTTCGTTGGGTTGGTACTTATCGTTCCACAATGATGTGTCTTGACCTTTGGATTTCTTTTGAGAGGACGCGGTCTGCCGAGGTATTGACGGTGCGTCGTCGTCGCTGCTATCGATCGCTTCCATTGACCTCTTCGGCTTGAGGACGATCTTTGTCTGTTGTGTCGGGCGCGATCGAAGGGTATCACATAAAGCGCACTTCAAGCTCGGCTTGTCGTTAATGTACGTGCACATCGCGCAAGTCCATGCGAGGATGTCGGGTTGAACTACACGAGGACGAGCAACGGATTTGCTGTCCGCAGCAGGAGGCGCTTTCTTCGATGGACGCCTGGGGGATTTTGTCTTTGTGGAGGTCGATGATTTGGTCGCGGGATATCGGTTTGCGCTGCATAACTCGCACGACCGATTGGTCTCTGGATTCAAGAAAGTGCATTGCGGGCAATTCCACATCGACGGCTCATCCGTAGTCGCGGCGCGGCGGCCTTGCGAGAGTCTCTTGCGTTTGCGCTTCTCAACCTGGTACTCTTCGTCAGACGAAGTGTCAGAGAGCAGGTCATGGACCTAGAGAGATCGTTGAGTTTCGTGTACTTGACGCTGGCGGCCATCTACCTCACTCATCTTGCCACGGTTGCAACGCCTCGCGCGCGTTAATCGGATACGCCGGATGAGCATATCCGGACATGGGACCTGGCTTCAGTCCAGCATAAAAATATTTTGTCTGATCTATTTTATTACCTCCTTGTTTGTAAGATCCGTCGTGGGGCGCATTTTATTTTCAGCTCGATTCTATATTCTGGTCGAAGAAAGGGCATATTTCTTCCCTTTTCGAGATTTTGGCGCGCCACGGGGGGGGTTTCAATCAAGTTTGAGGGGTCATCAAGTGCATTTGGATTGGTGGATTTTTTGATAAACGGCCGCTGATTGGTGATATCTTTTGAACGAGATCGCTCCATACTTTATCCAAATGGCAAACTGCTGTGCGAATATGGATTATCAGAGTTTTTGTGACACAGCTGGTGATCACTCCGCAGAAATACCCCGCTAAACCCAAGGCAACATTGAGTCCAAGGTGACGTCGCACGTGATGGAAGTTGAGATGAAGGAAAGCCCAACCAGAGGCAGATCACCCAAGAAGGCAACTGAGGAGTGCCCCTCTACGCCTATCTACGAGGTGCGCCCGATTGCAACGCCGGCCTCACATGTTCTCATGCTCATGTTGACTTGATGTAGAGGCAAGAAAGGGACGACAATCCGAGTCCTGTGCGCTGCGCTGCCGCAGAGACTATGATGACCCTCTTCATGAACTCATCGAGGGAGGCCGAGGAGCGTCTGACACGGGAGCAGAAGCGAGATCACATGAATGCCAAGAAAGTCCGCGTCAAAGGACAAAAGAAAGAAGTTGGTGTGCCCGTCTCCTTCCGCGATGGGCAAGCCGCAATCATGAAGAAGTTAAAGCCCAATGCCCTCAAGAGCACCCCCAAGATAAAAAAGGAACAGCCAGAGGATGGCGAAGCGAATACGACATTGGAGTCTTCTGACGACATGATTCTCGACGTGAAAGGCGAACTTGGCGACGACGGTGGCGATGACTGCCAACTTCGCAAGTCCAAGAAGAACAAAAATGGCGACATGAAGAGTTTGAAAGAGTTTGATTCAAGGTTCATCCAAGAGAACATCCGCATGGGTCGATACACCGTCGAAAACAACGGATTGAATTGCGAGAAGCGACCCCGTAGCCCTGAATGCGAAGAAGACACCGCCGCCAAGTTTATGTTCACAACGTCCCTCGCTACAAATTTGACGTTGGAAGAACAACTCCACATGGTTTCCAACCCCTCGTACAGCCGCAAGGAAAAATCGCTCGGGTTGCTCTGTGAAAAGTACGTGTTGGCCTGTCCCTCAATGGCATAACGGTACGATAGCTTTTTGCGCCTCTACTGCAACGACGAAATCGAAGATGTCTCGCTCGATGTGGCCGCGTCCAAACTAGGTACGTTTGAATCCCATCCAACAAGTATGACGTGTGAACTCACCCTTTAAAACAGGAGTGGAGCGTCGTCGCATTTACGACATTGTAAATATCCTTGAAAGCATCCACATTGTCAGTCGAAAGCGAAAAAACTTGTACAATTGGCACGGCTTGAAGTCGCTGCCCACCACAATTCATGAAATGAAGGTGCGACATTGTTGTTTGATCTTAAGCTCATCTTCTTGTGTCGTAGGCTCGATATGCCCAAGAAGACGACGATTCAGGTAATGACAGTGAAGCAGAAGACGGCTACAAAGGTATGCTGCCTAGTGTTTTGTGTTCGTCTCTGACTTTTGAGGTAGGATCGGACGCTGCTCGGAGACGAGGAAAGTCGTTGGCAAGGCTGAGTCAATTGTTTGTCAAGCTCTTTTTGGACGAAGAAAATATCATCATTCCACTTGATTTGGCTGCCAAAGAACTCATCCAACGAGACGAAGGACTCGGTGAAATCGGTGGCAACGTTCTCAAAAGTAAGCCATTCCATGCTCTCGTAGTTTCTCATTTCTCGAGTAGCAAAAATTCGGCGGCTGTATGATATTGCCAATGTGCTTGTCAGCGTGGGTTTGATTGAGAAGGTTCTGGTGCCCCATTGTCGGAAACCTCTCTTTCGATGGTTTGGTGGCCGCTTCAACCCCGACGTTTGTGGCATTCGCCGATGGGGCGAAGGCGAAGAAGGGATGGTGAAAGAAGACGAAGGGGCGAAAATCATGGGTTCCAAGTTGTACGAAGATGGCGAATTGGAGTCCGATTCCGAGAGCGACTCCGATGCGTACGCTCGTGCAATGCCATGTACGTCAGTCACGTAATGAGGGCTCCATTTAACAGTGTTGATGTAGTGAAACTCGCGTCGCTCTTCCAGCATGCGTCGCCCTTGGGTACAAAACAACCCGGAAAGGACAGTGAACGCCTCAGTTCACTTCTCGTGAGCGCCCAAGGTGAATTAATTAGCATGAACACTACAAGCCCCCAATCCGTCGCCGAAGTCGGCTTGGCCTCCCTCCGACCACACGCCCTCGCGACCGCCGACGACGCAACCTGTATAACGAACTCCACACAAAAAGTACAACACCCATCTGTGGCGTAGACGAAGAAGCATATAATGTTAAGTTGAAATCAATTCCGTGTTTATAAACTTTGCTAGTAGCTCGACATGAGTGTTTCCTTCAAGTCGGCAGGTTCGTTTCTCGCTTGGCGCGCGCGAATGATGTCTTCGAGGAAACGGTAAACGAATAACCCAAGCATGATCACGACGAGACCTATCACATCCGTCGTGTGGAGGGGCTTGTGCTCTGGCATGAACGGAAAGGTAAAGGCAACATTACCCAGTGGAACCATGATCGTCATGGCCTAGTCAATCGCTTGAGCACGAAAAAATATCGAGGGAGGAGATAGTACTAGCCAAAGGATGTTGGCGCTGCCAAACTTGAGCATGAGGATGATCAAGAGGTTGTAGCCGACGTTAAAGATCATGTAAATGGTCACGTAGAGTGGCGCCATCTTGCAGTCGTCGGGGTGATCGCCGCCCGTGATTGTGTTGTGGCCCAAGTAGCACAACCAGCCATCGTATAAATTCGTTGGGAGGTCCTTGGGAACGACAGGAGGGCTGCCGATCATCGCCGCGGGAATCGCGAGCGGGATGGAGAGGAGGAATTGGAAGACGGCAATCCACCCATTGAGGTACACCGCGTCCAATTCCGCTTCGCCCAGTGCGATTTCCTTGTACACGCTCGAGAGGCACATGGGGATGCAACTGCCAATCATGACGGCAGACCAGACGACCACGTTGTGACTGTCGCCGCCGCTTTCCGACATGGACGGACCCAAGACGACCAAGATCCCGACGGCGACAACGAGTGCGCCAGTGTACTGAAACCACGAGTAGCTCGACTTGAGGAGGAACTTGGAGATGACCATGCTCACAGGAATGGCGGCTTGGCCAAGCAAGATGAGCAAGGACCCACCCAAGTACGTCGCGGCAAAGACCTGAAGGATCCCCGCGACACTGTCCAAGGCCCCCATGATGGCAAATTTGCGTTTGGGAATCGCGCGTTGTTCCAGCGTGATGGCCTTGCCATACTTGATCATCGGGAGAATGTAAGCAAAACTGAGAGGAATCTACTCGAGGTGAACAGGGGAGGACACGTCGAGCTGGGCCGTACGTAGACAAACGTGCAGAGGAGGTTGATGAAATTGGGGTAGTTGTGCATGGGGATCGTTTGCAGCTTCTGGAAAACTAGAGGCCAGATGAGGGATGAACGTACGCGCGATAGAACATACTCTTGTTTCCGAGGCCGACGACGATGAGCGCCATGAAGACAAGCGGCAAGCGGCGGTCATTCTTCGGATGGCCGCTCATGTTGCTGAAAAGCAAAGAAAGATTGTTTGCCCATGTTTGGGGAGTTCGGCCACTTGAAGTTTGTATCGGACGGAAGACATGGCACCGACCAAGCCTCAACCCGCCCATACAAATGCGCTATGCAATATAGAAGGACATCTGATTGGCTCAAAAAGACTAACAAACTTGATACATTCCAGTCTGTATTTCAGATAAACATGTTAGAGGTATTTGATTGGTTTAAATTTAACCAATCCAAATTCTCGACATGAAATCTCGCGCCCCTCCTCATGTCCGTCACGCATCGTCAAGCAATTGCGCTGCCGACGAAGATGAAAGTGAGCTCGCAGGGCCTCTGCTTCCTCGGGGCGCTGGTCCTGACTGGATTCGCGGGGGTGTTTGTCCTCCTCACGCCGGCCTTCCTCGTCCTCTACCTCTTTGGGAAGCGGGGCGAGGCCGTGTATTTGTTTGTTCAGCAACTGGTGCAAGGTATGTGGCTCGGGAACGTCGCGATCCTCCTCGAGCAATGGTACGGCATGAAGACCGAGATCTACATGGTTGGCGACAAGACTCGGCTTCCATGTGTCACGTCCGCCGAGCGCGCCGTGTGGATCTCAAACCACCGCACACGCGTCGACTGGATGCTCCTCTGGAGCCTCGGCCTGCGCACCAACACGCTCCACCATCTCAAAATCATCCTCAAGCGCTCGCTGCGCGTGATCCCCGTCTTTGGCTGGGCCATGCAAATGTTCCAGTTCATCTTCTTGGTACCCGACCCATCCATCCACCCCCCCGCTTACCCCTCTTGTTAGTCGCGCGACTGGAAGCAAGATGAAAAGGGCTTGACGACACTCCTCACCCACCTCACGCAGTCGCGGCCCCAATCGACGTACCTCCTCTTCCCCGAAGGCACTGACTTGAGCCCGAGCAATTTGGAAAAGTCGAATGCGTTCGCCGCGGCCAAGGGACAGCCGCCGCGCAAGTACTCGCTCTACCCGCGCACGACCGGGTGGAACCACATGTTTCCGCTCGTGCGCGACCACGTCGATGCCGTGTACGGTCGTCCTCGTCCTTCCATCCTCCTCACAACACTCGCTCGTCGTAGGTACGACCTCACGCTCTGCTACGTCGACCACACGCCTGGCGAGCGGCCCACGGAGGCGTCGCTCGTCTCGGGGCACATGCCATCGTCGATCAAGATTCTCCTCGAGCGCATCCCAATCGAAGCGATTCCGCTCGACGCTGCGAGTCTGCGCGAGTGGATGGAGGAGCGCTTCGTCGCCAAGGAGGCCGTTCTCGCACGGTGGCACACGGCGCAGCAACTCCCAGCCGACGCCACGCGCATCCTCGACCACGACATCATGCAGCGGGCACACTTGGTTCAAGCGTTTTGGATCCTCCTCTGCACGCTCGGGGCCATGACGTTCTACGAGTACGGGGCCGTGCGTGTGTGGACCGCCGTCGTCGTTGGGATCCATCTCGTGCTGTCGCGGCAGGGCGGCGCCGATGGCTTCCTCGTCGGTCGGCCCCTCCCCGGTCGCCACCACCAAAAAAACCACGCCCCTCTTCGATCCATCCACTAACAAGAGGCGTGTGCGTTTTATTTGTTGTTGGAGAACCACGCATGCCGAAGCGCGGCCGACGCCGTGATGCGCGTCGCGGGGTCCTTGTCCAAACACGCGCGGATGAGTGCCTTGGCAGCGTCGCTCACTTGAGGCTTGTGGCGCTGGCTCGGCCGCGGCACGGGAAATTCGACAGTGTCGTGCATGCACGAGCTGGGCGGGTAGAATGCCGCGTAGGCAAAGAGCATCTACAGCAGCAGCAGCGTCCATCAGTCGTCCATGAGGCTGTATAAAGATAATGACCTCAAAGAGGATCAACCCGACGCTAAACATGTCGACGGCGGTCGTATACGTCGGGGCCGATTGCAGCAATTCCGGGGCTACAGATCACGACGGATGATGTGGATATGCACAAGAGACGTACCAATGTACCCGACCGTGCCATAAATACCCGAAAACGGAAGCCCGCCGTCGGCCTTGTTGTAGGCGCGGGCCGCACCAAAGTCGCACACCTTGAGTCGTCCTTTGCCGTCGAGGAGGAGGTTGTGGGGCTTGAGGTCATGGTGGACAATGCAATTGCCATGGAGGTATTCGAGTGCGAGGAGAAGCTGGCGCAAGAGTGTCTTGGCGTCGTCTTCAACCATGCCTTGCTGGCCAATCCGGTGTTCCATGCTGCCATTCTCGGCACGCTCCAAAATCAAGTAATGCGCGCTCTACGCCGCCGCTCGCGACTCAAACCAGACAGCACACGAAGAGCACACGTACATCGTCTTGGTACGTGTCGATGAGTTTGATGATGTTGGGATGTCGGCAGCTCTTGTGGATCACTTCTTCGCGGATGACCGACTGCTTTTCGTCGGGCGAGCGCAAAATGTACTTGGGGATGACCTTGACGACGACGTGGTCTTGCGACGCCATGCGTTCGCCATTGTGCACCTGACGCGCACATAAGAGGACATGATAACGAAGATCTCGCACCTGTCCATATTGCCCGTTGGCAAACGATTCGCGGATGAGGTAGCGCCCATGCATCGCTTGTTCGCGTGGCGTGAGAAAGTTGAGGACGCCCGTGGTCGAGACCGAGCGGCGCCCGAGGGCCGGCGGGTTGTCGGGCACGCAGTTGCAGTTGAGCGTGTGGCAATGGTCGCAGAGGACCGTCGAGAGCGAGTCGGAAAAGTCGCGCAGTTCCTGGACAGTCGGGAGGGATGGCCGCCGCTTCTCGGTCGAGTCGGGCGGCGAGGCGAGGCGCTGCTGGGCCGATACCTTGGGTTCATAGAGGTCGCCGCTGCTGCAGGCGCGAGATCGGCGCGCCATCATCGGTGGACCGAGGAACGTGCTGGGGTCGATTGCCTTGCGGTGCCGCTGGCTAATAATGACAAACTCGGCGGGCACGCGGAAGAGGACGCCGCCAACCAAGAGGTCTGTGTGCGTGACCTGCTCGGGCTTGCTCAAGCTGCGCCGCATCCTGTACGGGTCGACGTCTGCCTTCTCTGTCATGGATCTGGGTTTATGTTGTGTCTCCAACACAAGGACAGAGGAAGGAGCGCCGTCGTCGTCGTTTCTGGACAAAAATAGAAAACTATTAATGTACTCCAATATGTATCTCTTGTATTTAAAATGAGATACGAGAAGTTATATCGCCCACAGACGACGCGTGTGATTGGCCCGACACTTGAAGTTGGGCAAGCAAATATAAATTCTGAGAGGTATATGCATAGAACGTCCTTCAACTTTTGGAGGTTCTTGCCGCCGCTTCAAACGCCACATCACAATGCCGCGCGCAGTGCGACGGCGACGGCGGCGTGCTTGCGGACGTGTCTTTGCCAAGCGATCTTCTCCAAAAAGCATCATGGACTCATGTGCCATTCGAGACCACCTCCTGGAGAAGCATAACTATTTCAGGCCAGAAATTCCGTCAGCTCAAACTCAAAATCAACATGAGATTTGAATGTCATTGCGTTGCGTCAACATTGCTCGATGACAAACGCGCCTCCTGTGTGACTCCTTTGTGACGAAGTTGACATATCAAAGGAATATCAAAGGAATCTATGGGAGCGCGAGCAAGGAACCTGCATGGAGGACTCGAGAAATGAATTCGCAGTTGACAATGACTTTTTGAATCTCGTGGACGGTCCTTGATTGGTTGGAATGTCCGGCCCAAGCCAATCAGAATTGCCACGTGAATATTTCACACCTTCACCGACCCCTCAAGCAAAACTAACTGCGGGAAAAGAGGTGTTGGGATGATTCGGCACCTTGCAGAGCACTCTTCGATGCTTCTGCGCGATACAGAGCTTGCACATGACGGTGTCGTGATATGGAGCAACTTGAGCCCCTAATATGCATAACCATGGACTCCGCAGCAACCGTAACTTTCTGGGGGTTGATGGGCGTGTTGTGCTCTTGAAGGACCATTTCGCCCTCCCACCTCGATGATGATGCGTTCCGTTCGTTTATCCGGAAATCCGGATGAAAACAATTGCACAAAATGAAAATAAAACAAACTTCAAGTCAAATAGTTAAGAATTTATGCTTAACCATTTATCAATAAATTGATCGGAACACGTTTGCTTTTGGCATCGAAATCATCGTTGCCCGCAAAAACGCAATGTTCAATTGACAATATCTCAACTTGTAGTTGTCCGAGTTACTTGCATTTTAGCAATATGAGAAACACATAGCCTGTTCTATCTACACAGTGCGACTTTACGGGTCGAAACGCCTTTCAACTTGTAGAAATCAGCGCTTCATTTTGGCCTTTCCGTGAAAAACGACAAGTTTACGACTGCGCTACTCCTAGACGAAGAATCATGAGACATTCATTTCATGGTCAAAGTAAAGCCCAGTTTCACGGCTACATTCGCTCAAAAGGGTTTTGGTTCAAAGACCGCACGAGAGGAGAAATCAGGGTGCAAAAGTACAGTGTTTTTGACAAATATGTATCAACACATGAAAAACATTTGTCTAACTTAAGAATATTCATTTATATTTGCCTGCTCAAAACGGACAAATCTCAAATAACATTAATAAATAAGATACATGGTTTCCCCCTACATTTTCATTTTCGGGAAAGGGAGTTCGCGTCTCGTTTCGATTGAAAGAGAAGGCAGCAGTGTCGATCACCACTCGAGGGTGAATGTTGTGTTTGTTGCATTCACAGCAACGGAACAGAATTTGCCATCTCCCTTCGGAGTTGAGTACGATGGATATAAGCGAAGTGAAGCATCATTCACATTGTTGACTTCTGGACACGGCATCACACGACTGTTTTTGAAACACAGCCAATTTTTGCAGTTTCCCGCAGCCTCCTGCACAATACTATCTCGACGCAAAGTTTAGATTCTCTGCATCGAAACAGGGTCTAAATAATTGACGAACGCATATTAGTTGTGTTTATAAGGCGTTCTCTCTTTTTATTCAGAGCTGGGGCAAGACGCCAACGAACGACCTCTGTCAAACGTGAATTTTCGGCGAGAAAAGTGCATTTTCGAGCAACTATCGGATGCCTTTCGAGCATGCCCTGATAATGGATGACTTTCGAGCAAAGTGGAAGAGCAATTTGCCAACATGAGTACACCCGTCGCCCGAAATATGTGGGAAATGTGGCATTGCACGTTGTTGCGAGCGACGCCATAGCATCCGCCCACAAAATTGCGCCAACCATAAGCTCAGCGGAGGTTGAGAGTATAATTTTGTGCAGGCGGTGCCTTGGCGAGGAGTGAGCCCCAGTCTTTCCATGAAAAGGGGATTGATTATATTTTATCTCGTCGGGAAAAGCGGCATGTAGGCGCTTACCGTGGCGCTTCCCAGACTAGGCGTGTTTAACTTTATCTGCCAGCACTTGACCGTCACGTGCCAAGATACAAAGTTTGATTGTATTGCCCGCACAGATAGAACTCATATGAGATAATTGCAAAACCTTCCATTTTCGAAATTCGCTCGAAGAGCATCAGTCCAATGCTCGAAAATAATGTTCACCCATTTTCGGCCGTCATGACTCCATTCGATGAAATTCTCTTCGGCGCACAGAGGGGGCACCTGAAGAGTTATGAAGAGTTAGGGAGTTTGGCGTTCCTTTCTTCAGGGTGGGCAAGATATAATTTTTTTTATTGATTGACGTAATTGACAGGGTGCAGATCCACATAATGATCGTGTTTAATGTTGGGGTCGTTTGAATTTTCATCCAATGGAGCCATGATGGCTGAAAATTCACTTTTGACAGTGCCCATTGGCCGACTTGATAACTTTTGGGAATCGTGAGACTTTCCTTCAGAGCTGACTGAAACTCTGGGGGCTCATCAAACTCTTCTAGTTCCAGGTTTTCTGCCTTGCTCACCAACCCAGGTCGCGCTGCAGGCGATGCCTGGGTCCCAGAAATGAACCATCTGCGAGAGTGAATACACTACAAATTGCCTCTTTCGATCAGTTTCGTATTGCTAGAATATCCAGACCGAGGCTCTGAGTCATTCGTTGCGACTTGAACACTTTGCTGACGGTAAAATCACCTCGCATGGTTGCCTCGTCCAATTTGTCCTACTAACAACGTAGTATTACTCTTTTGTATTGAAGGTGAGCACCTGAGTTTGGTACAATGGAACTCAGATGGAAATCATATTTCATATTTCGGAATGTGGAGGGTGTTTACATGACACCTTCAGACTCAATCTAGCGAGGGTGAAGTGAATGACCTTGAGTAACTCGTTATGTTGGCTAAACTACGAAGAGCATGCACACTGGTGGTTGGTACTACTACGCAATATACTGTTCCTGTCCTGAATTGAACAAGAATAGCTTTGTCAAAGGCTAACTGACGAGAGCACGTCTGAGCGACGCGTCTGAGTCACGTCTCTCTGATAAAAACTCAGGGGTTAGGGTATTATCAGACTTTAAGTGGATAAACGTGGTCCTCTTGGTGAATTAGCTGATTGTGAAGTGATCAATCGTCATCGATGCAAGAGAGAAGGGCAATTCCCTCTGCGTGTTGTGTTTGCTATTCGACAGGCCACGGCGTGATTCGTGTTTCAACCGCCCTCGCTCCCTTGAAATACTCAAAACAAGCATAGCTGGTCAGGCTAATCTCCCCGCAACATACACTCATATGCACAAACCGAGAATTGTAATTGTACTTGGACGAATTGTTCACAAAAACTGTTCACACACGGCTTTGACGCTTGGACAAAACTAATTCCAAGTACAGTGTACAACGCGCGACTCGACCGACGCGTGGCAAGCTGTCGATCCAAGAGTGCGTATTACATGGTAATTGGGACTGTGGGACTTCGGCGTCTATTAATTTTCCGTCTAGGTGGTTGGCGCCTTGCCACCGACGGCCGTGTAGCATGAGTTCACCGCATCTTTGTTGAACGTTCACTGCGCTCGGAGAAAGTTGTGCGAGAGACGTTCTTGCCTTCCAACGGCCACGGGGGTAGATCAGGAGACGCAATGTGTACTGTCCAAGGAAATCAATCGTGGCGACTACAAATGGTGAGACGATGCCAGATCAGGTGGCTCAAACAGTTCACGATCAGAGTTTGTTTGCGATGACCATGCCTTTGGTTTGGAATGGATGGTTTGAGCGAGGCAACGAGTGAGGCCTGTCTTCTTGTGCAGATGACTCAGAGGACACAAAACTGTTGCCTGATCGCACGGCTCATCAGACTTGGTTTGCGTCTTCATGTGGACGAATCGAAAAATACTCTCACATGAGGGTACGAATCGACCCGCGCGCGGAACAACAAGTCAAATGAAATGGATTTTTTCAATGTCGCCGCCGCCTGCAAAATGGCGCGGCCATTGGCCTGCTCACTACGATACCTTGAGACAAACCCATGACGTGCGTCCCTTGCGAACGACCCCCGCCGTTGGCTCGGAGCCAGCACCGCTTCATTCTATTGGGCGATGTAACCTTTGGACTGGTCTGAGAGTACTCTGCAGGTACGAACCAAAACGAAGAAACCCAAAATAAATTGTTTATGTCTACGAACAATCCAATTTCATGTCGTTTGGCTTGTCTGGTCCACCACGACATTCGACAAGGTCATTTTATTGGACGAGAAAGTTGAGACGATGACAAAAATGAGAGCAGACCTCGCCAAGGCAAAGTTGGATTATTACCGATTGCACATACATTGCGGTGGCAATTGAAGACTACCAATCCCATGGACAGACAGCTCATGCGTGCACGGGCTCAAGAGTTTATTGTTGGAAGCACGGTGGCCATCATCAACAAGAATCCATTGTTGTGTGTGTTTCGAAGTACTAGTAGTATTACTAGCTCGTGCATCTCCATCAATGGTTGGCACTGCCCAAAACCGAGTTGCTGCCACCCCACCTTTTTGTGAGCCCCTCCACGCTCAACGAAACTAGATTATATTCTTCGACATTTGAAATGTAACAAAACCGATGGAGTCGCAATACTTTTGCCACACCTGAATCCCAAATGACCGAAGTGGCCAGCCTCAAGGGGTTACATTTGACCTTGGATTACAGACTCTTAGTGAATTGGGAGCACGTATATTGGCCGGGTTTACCACTTCACGACAACGAGGTACTGCATAACACGCAGTAATTGACAAGAATATATGCCCTCACGACTATCAGAGATCACGACCGAAGCCGTCCCCTTTCTTATTGGTGGTCATGGCAAAGGTCATGGCAAGGTTTGCTCCCGCGTTTTCTATGGGCAATTCCTCCAACAGATTCAAATGTAACCCGGGAGAACTTGCCTTACGCGCTCAGCTGCACTGGGGTGTGTGGATTCTCTCGTCGTCAATACAGACATCACAAAACACTTCTCATTCATCAAGTGTCGGTCGCGACAGCTCAAAGTCGCAACCGCTCAATAGTTCTCATCGGGCGAAGCAATATGTTGATTTGTAGGCGGTTGCAAATGCAATCAACAAAATTGATGGGGTTGGGGTATTAGAAGTATTCGTGCAACACAGTCATCACAATTAGACGCTACTCTTCGTCAATCATTCCCCTCGTCTACTGGAAAACTTTCGACTGAAAATTGCGCGGAGTCAGTCAGCAATCGCGTGAAGTAAACCAGGAGACAGAATCCCTTCCAAGCAGCTCCACACGTGAAACAAAATAGACTTTTTACGTTAGTTTTCCGACCAGAACGAAATTGATGCTTTGCCATCCAAGTCGATTACTGTACTTATGTTCACAGAAGGAATAAAAAAGGCACATTCCACTAACTTCGGCACAATAAATTATACGAGCAAGTGGCTTGGAGAGACCGGTCGACCTGTCTGTGAAGTGGTGGTGCCGATAATTTGGTGCCGATCCAGCAATCGATGATTTGGTGGACTGTGATGTTGGTTGTGTCTCCTTGTCTACTGAACACGAAAGAGATCATTACTGCCCATGGGAGTACCACGTTTCTATCGTCATCGCCAAGTTCGACACCGCTGGTAATAAGTCCACTCTTTCGAGGTGGCGCGTCACGGGGGAGTGGGCGGATTGTTTTCTTCGACGCCGCTGACCACATGGAGTCAATCGGTGGCCAAGCAATGATTTGTTGCAAGGGATGCGCGTCTTTGGGCAAAATGCTGCTGCATACGGTCGCCACCTCACGACTGGAATGTTGGATGATGCGCGGGTATGTGTCGACTTGATGAGATGAGGCGCGGTGGCGACCGCCACAAGAGCCACTCGATCGTTTGGCCCAGACTACCAATCCTGCCATCCAACCAGCGATTAGGCAGGTGATAAACCAGGATAGTATCACCGCAGCTACGACTCGTCTCCCTGTCGTGATCAACGCAGAAACTCAGACCAAACCTGGGACATTATTCACGCAGAATGATTCATCGACCAAACTTACAGAGGGGCTCATCCAAATCAACCCCCCATGCCCCATCGGAATGCCTCGCAAATATGGTCGGATGGGGAATGGAGGGATCGTTTTTTATCTCAGGTCATCCTAGCAGGGTACCGTGGGTCGACGGCATCTTGCGCACGATTTGCTTTACTCGCTTGCGGATTGTCAGAACAAATCATCTCACGGCAATCTTGTCAGCGGGCGGCACGAGGGAAAGATACTATGTTGTAGACCGATGAAAGCCGATGGTGGTCGACGGAACCAATGATCGACTCTGGTTTAGTGAACACAATGGCCAGATGCTGTGAATTGAGTTTGCATCAATTGACAACGTGCGCGAATGTGAGCGTTCGCGTGCAAAACGTAGGCCATCGAGTCGTTGGCAATTGTCGTCGACCTCTGCGATTGATTCATCGACACCAGTCCCCCTGATGTGCATGGAGTGCCCACTGCTTGCATGCGGACCATTCATTCGCGCTGGCGTCAATGGTCCCTGCACGATGTGGCAGCAAGGAGCTACATGACTTCTCATGCCAACTACCAGCAAGCAAATGCAACTTGGCCGTGCTCATGCTTCCGCCAAATTGCATATCGAAGGGCAGAAACTTCTCGTGGCTTCGAGACCCCGCAAGTCCTGAGCAGGGGCCCGCCCCGCTGGGGGTGTGGATATTCGATCATTCGATCGCGTCCCCTTGATTCAGTCGTGGGAAATCATACAACACAAGTCGGTTCTGTCGTCGTTGCGCTGGATAACGCTTTTTTATCCTTGGTTGGATATGCAGGAGGTCACATCTAATTTACAGCAAAAACGATGTTGCATTAATTCATTATAGTGTATATTCTGATCAAAGTATTAGTAAAACTATATGCAATATTGGTGCTTCATAGATGCATACAAAGAGCAAGAGACTCGGGCATCGACACAGACACGTCACAGCTAGAGTGCTGGAGACATGCCGACTGCGTGACCAGTCTCGGAGGAGCAAGGCAAAGAAATTAACAACGGAAAGTTGCTGAATTAAATAGGGGAATAACTTAGGGGGTGGCACGATTTAGATGCCGTCAAAGTTCACTTCGGTGAAAACGCGGCGGCGGGCGGGGAGCGCCGGCATGGACGACATGGTCGTGTGCTTGAACATGTCTTGGTAGACAAGGGCCATCTTATTGCCCTTGGGCGTCGCTGGTTCATCAGCGGTATTGAGGCGGCGAAACTTGTTGAGCACGCCGAGAGGCGAGTGCGGCGACGGCGGCACAAAGACCGACGCTTGGGGCGACAGCGTCTCGAGTTGTGTGATCTTGACGGGGAAGCTGTGCGAGTTGTATTTGGAGGCACTTGACTCCATGACAAGGCACTCGGCATGGGCCGACGACGAGCCAAGCTGGTCATGGATGGACGGGAGGCTGAGCTGGCGCTTGAGGCTGCGCGGGTGCGAGTCGTCGCGCCATTCGAGGAACGCCTTGAGCTTGGCATCGACTTTGCCGCGGAGGAGACACACGTCGGCGTGGTCGTGCTGCTGGAGCATGAAGACCAGTTTGTGGAGGAATTGGTTGAGGCACGCGAGCTTTTCAGACGCGGTCGGGTCCAGCAGTGCTTTGAGCGACGCGAGCATCGAGCCCAGCCAGCATTCCTGTGCGCAGACGACAGAGGCTTGGATTGCGGCGAGGTCGTCATACAAGCGGCAAAAGTCGGCGTGGTACTTGTAGACATACCAGAGCGTGGCAGGCAGCTTGTGCTGCACTTTGACCGAGACGACATACTTTTCCCTGTGTGGCCCAGCGGCGCCGATGCACGACGTAACAGACGCGAGGAGGTGTTTCATTTTGTGCGCAAGGGGAAAGCCCATGGGAGTCACGGGTGGCAGGGACGATGATGTCGGTTGAGGACGACAACGACGGGTGTCTCGTGGCAGAGTTTTCCCAAAATGACCACCGCTTGCGTGATGTGAAACGGGAGAGAGAGAGCCGGCGCTCCAGTGTGATCGGTCGTGTGACCGGCCACCATACAAATGACCAGTCAATGGCCACTGAGTGGAAGGTGGCATAATTGTGCAACTATTGTCGTCAGGTGCGATCTGATTGGCTCTAACGCATGGGAGAGGACGAGGCGACACGCCCATTGGTGGAAAAGCGGGTTCGAATCTCAATGTCTCACAGCTGCAGCAAACCAGGCTGCGACCTGGGCGACGACGCATCATATGACCGTATGGTTGCAAGTCCCGTGCGTCGCCATTGACCTTTTTGCATCATGGCGCATGGTAAGCACTTGGCGCACCGGACAGCCTTTTGTCAAAGCTGCATATGCGGGTGCGGGGGATAGGACTCCCAGAACAATCTCAATCGAGTGCTGCTTTTGATATCTCAATTCTGCATCCCACCCGTGGCTACTTGTGTCTAGTATACCCTGACATCTACTAGCGTTGTGTTGAGTAGATTATTGCTCCGGTGCAGTTTAGTAGATTGAGGTCCAGCCCCGAGGATACACACCAATGGTGTACCACCACCATCAGCGCCACGCTGGCTTGATGTGTCTGGGCTGGTATACAAAACAGCCGCCGTAGCTATACTATGGTTCATTGTATGCAGACCTGGCGTGCTTTACCACGTGGCAGCCCCGTCCTGTCAAACCCAACGATGTTAGACCTCTCAAACCCGATAGTGCCATCCAATTCACCTTCATAGATCCGGATACGAACGGAGGGCGATCAAAACAAAGAGGGATTTTCGGATACGACCGATTATGGCGGCTTGTCAAAAGTGGTGCTTTTGAGTAAACGCGATCTCGATAGAATGTTGCGACGATTTGCCGCGTGATTGTTGTCGTCATCCTCGTGAGTCCAAATGGTGGCAACCAGTGTCCCAGCCAAGATGCCTTGTGTGCAAGATTTACACCACAGTGCTCTGGGAGTTCGAAAACGAACTTCGCTTGACACCACTACAATGTAATGATGTGCATACGGCTGGAGCATTCATAACCCGCGCGGCTTTCCACGTCTGCGTGTTGTTGGAGTGGCATATCTGAGCTCTTTAACCCAGTTCTAGTAGATACTAAATTCTCACGCTTTGACTGACATTGGGTGGCGGTTCAGTGACTAAACTTGACACAGCCGAATGCCAGAGGTCGGTCAGAGAGTAACCAATCATCGTGCTGCGTCCAGTGAATTTGACGCGCATTCATTGGCTGACGGTGATGGTACTGAACTCATATGAGTTATCAATTCAAATCAAAAGTACCCATCACGCAACAAGAGTGGGAGACTCCGTCACAGAAATCACGCAAATTGATGAGAGTGGATCTGTTGATTCTCGTCAATGTTTGTGTCGACTGAGCGGTTAAAACTCATTTTCATATTGACCATAGAAGTGATTTGATCCAAATGCTGAATTGTCCAACGAAGCCGGAGAAAAACATCTCCATCTTTGATGCTTCTTGTGTCGACGTATTTTTCCCCAGGGTACACTGTTGATAATTTCAGATGACTTGGTTTTAAAGTCAACGTTGTGTCATTGTTTACATTTATCTCAAAATGGTGAGATAAATCGTTGTTTTACGGTCGTGGACTTTCAAAGCTATGAAAGGTTTGGGGCAGTGTGTCGATGGCAAATATCCTTTGTTCGAGATGTTTTTATGAGAGGCACCGTGTGTGCGCTTTGATGGTGCGATGGTGCTGCAGGGCAAGGAGAAGACCGATTGGTCTCTTTGAGTTCTCCTTTTTCTGACCAAATGTCGGAATTGTTTCATCCACAAAACTCACTTTTTGAATTTTCGCATGTCGAGTGTCCGAAAAAGCAACAATATTTGCATCAGTTCACCGCACCAACTCCTGGCACCAGGAAGTTGGCATTTCTGTGTTCACGTGATATCGCTGGCCAAAGTGTCGGCAGCGAAGAGGAGAGCCTTGTCGTGCAACGAAAATCATGTGAAAAACGACTAGCAACGAACGACGGTTTCGTCTAGTCTCTGCGGCGTGGTGTTGCACGGTGGGTTTTAGGTGCGCTGGGAAATGCAAAACGGGGAGGACTTCTCGGATTGCGTGCTCGAAGGGATGTTTGCACCATTGCGTGTACGCTTTCAAGTGAGAGTGCTCCAGAAATGTGAACTAGTTTGTCGGTCGAGAGAGCATTCTGAGGTTGAACTTTTGCATTTCATATCACACACAAGAATCAGAACCAGACACACCACTGAAAGTCCTTTGATTATGACCATTCAACAATGCCATGATCGAAAGTAGAATCGACTTTGCAGTGTTTTGGCAAACGCCAACACAAAATGATCAATCGTGCGAGGCGACAAGCTTCGTGCCACGAGGGCACTGGCGTCATGGTTGTTCACAAGGGGGCTCAAAGTGAGCGTACTACGAGTGAGAATAGGGCTTGCCTTCCTTACAAGTTGGTGTTCCTCGTGATGGAAGTGTTGGGTGATGGTAGTGGCTTCAATTTATTTCAGGGTTGCGACCTTGCATTTGAGTGATGCTGATTGCACGTGTGTCTACAGCCCCAGCAGCCAATAGTTGCTGCCAAAGACGTGGCGATGACTTTGTGGGTAGAGGAAGCGACCAACCGCATGGATTGCTAGTCAAGTTTGTTCTGCAGTCTCGCATGGCGAAAGACAAAGCCACTTGATTCGACACACATCGGGACAGGTCGTGGAGACAGAGCGTCCAGTCGGCAACGACGTTTGGTTGACAAGGAAACTCCGGGGACAAAACGTGTGTTGATGAAGCACGTGTAAATTCCATTCGTCGGTGTCGCCTGTACAACTTCCACGTGGCGATTCATAGTGTGTGGCGCACGTTCAACTTTAAAAGTTCTGTGGCGCATTCTCGCACGTCAGTCGAACTACAAATGCACAAACGGTGCCCAGGCCAAGATTAAACGGCTACGCTGACATTATGGGTTCATGCATTGACATTGGGAACCTCATCTCGTTGCCACAACTCACTTTCTCGAAGGTTGGACGACTAGAGAATTGAAACAGTGATACTGACCACCTCCAAGCAGTCAACTCGGGTCGCGATGAGCCGTGACGAGGAGACTATCTTACATCGACCAGGCGTTCATAAATGAACATTTTCTCACTGAGCTTGAACGTCCCTGGTTTGAAGGCAACCGTAGGCGCGCTAGCGACACTGGAGTGGCTCCTCGTGTGATTTGCCAAAAGGACAATGGTTGCCTTGGAGCACACCATAACGTTGAGGTTGGCGCAGGTAATTTGCAGCAACAGTTTTCGTTTGGCTCGATTGCATGCGACACGAGAAAGGCTGATGAGGAATTCTATGCCCTCATTCAAAGCAAGGACTCCCAAGTCAAAGCATGTTAGTCGAACGGGGAATCACTTAACATCATGTCAAGTGATGAGGACGAAGGTGTCTGAGTGCCAAATGTGACGAGGCAGGTCAACAATTGCCTCAGACGAACTCGGTTGAACTTGGTTGAACTCGCATGAAGTCATATCCGGATACGTCCCGTTGTTCCAAGAATTAGTTTTTTCTATATTTTATATTCCTCAGAAGTATATCGTTTTATTTTACTAGTACTACAGAGTATATTATTATTTGGAGAAAAATTGTACAAATGGGCTTTGTTTTCATCAGCATTCAACCATCCGGATACGAACCACTCCGCCTTTGGGTCCTGCTTTGTGTCCCTTGCCTCCTTCCGTTCACTTCCGAACACTCGAGGATGGCTGTGGAAACTCAAGCGCTGGTGGACGTCGCGTCTCCGAATGAAGGCAGGGGCGGCTCGACCATTGAGTTTGCCGCAGTGCACGACACAGCGTACGAGAACATGCCCTTCTTCCAGCGCATCTTTGTCGTCTTGCGTCCCCAGTGGCAGCGCGATGCGCGGCAATTCTTCACGCTCCAAGAACTATCGGGCTCGCTCGGTGACCTCGGCACATTCCTCCCACTCGTGACGGCGCTATCTGTGACCCACCAAATCGCATTCGGCCCGACGCTCTTTTTTGCGGGGATCTTCACGATTGCGCTCGCGACGTACTTTGAAGTACCAATCCCGGTCCAGCCCATGAAACAAATCGCCGCGATCGCGATCGCGTCCAAGCTCTCGCAGACGGAAATCGCCGCGTCGGGGCTCCTCATGGGCGCCATCCTCTTTGGCCTCTCCGTCACGAACGCCGTGACCTTGGTCGCGAAATACGTCCCATTCTCGCTCGTCCGCGGCGTCCAGCTTGGCGTCGGGCTCTCGCTCCTCCAAAGCGGCGTCAAATCCGCCTACGTCCAAGCCACAACCGTGACCTACAACGCCACGACCCATGCGCTCGTCGTCAAACGCAGCGCGACCGACTACACGTGGTGGGGCACCGACAGCATCGTGGTGTCGATCGTCCTTGTCCTGCTCTGCCTCGGCTTCATGCACAACAAGCGCGTGCCGACTGCGATCCTCGTCTTTGTCTATGGCATCGTCGTCGCCGCCGTGCGCTACCACCAACAAAAAGACGCGCTTCACTTGCCTTCGCTCGAGTGGGGCCCCGACTTTTCGCACCTGCCTGAGTGGCCCTCGACCGCCGATTTCCAAAATGCGTTCTTCCATCTCGTGTTGCCCCAGCTCCCGCTCACGCTCCTCAACTCGGTCATTGCGCTTGAACAGCTCGCCGCCGACCTCTTTCCTGCCAAGCACGTCCCCGCGTCCTCGAAGCGCGTCTGCTTTTCGCTCGCGCTCGGTGACCTTCTCTTCTCGGGCCTTGGCATGTTGCCCATGTGCCATGGCGCCGGTGGGCTCGCGTCCCAGTATGCGTTTGGCGCGCGCAGCAACATTGCGATGCTCTTCCTCGGGCTGATCAAAGTCGTCGTCGCGCTCGCACTGGGCTCGACGCTCGTCCACTTGCTCCAAGACGGGATCTTTCCCAGCTCCGTCCTCGGCGTCTTGGTCATCTTTGCTGGCGTCAATCTCTCGGTTGTCGGGTTGGATTTGGATACCCAAATGCTAAAGGGCGACGTCGTCGTGCTTCTCGTGACCGCGGCGGCCTCGCTCGCCATCAACACGGGCGCAGGCTTCCTCGTCGGGGCCGTCACGTACATAGTCTTGCGCTTCGCAGTGAACGACCCGTCGGCCTATCGCATGAAGGGCCAACTTTAAGGAGCTCACTCTTGCATTTAAATGGTTGAATCAAATTCATGCCATGTTTTCGCGAGCGATGGAAGACGAACACATAGCTTTGCTCGGGTTCGAGGAGCGTGGCGCTCATTGGAGGTGGTCGAAAACATTGCCAGACTCAATGCGCAGTGTGCTCAGAGTGACACGTGCGATTGGTACGACCACTGTGGTGACAGCTGGGATCAGAGAGATCCAGCGCGGAATTTGTTTGTTATCAGGTCGGATGGTTCTAACAGAAGCAATTTCTGACGCGGGATGCGGTGCCATATCAGCTGCGAGGGCAATTGCGTGCTGCAAGTGGGGGTTGTCCGGGACAAGGAAGCAAAGGAGCGCAGAGGAACTATGCGCAGACAAAACCCCTATCCAAGACTACAAAACATAACCTTCTTGGGCAAAGTGCAGTGGCACGTCAGTTGGCATTTGAGTGAACTTGGAGTTCATTTGGCCTGCTGATGCACACAGAGTGGGCGCAGACATAGGAGCACCACCTACCAACTGGCCTTTGACATTAGCATTGACGAGGAGCTGGAGCTGTCGCGGAACATTTGACAAAGTCCGTCGAGACATGCGGGAAACAAGAGGTTGAACCTCCATATCAAAGCTGGACGATCCTTCCATCGGCGACGCCATTGAAGCACAAGGAAGAATGGAACTTAGAGTTGGTCGACTGAATCGCGAGGAAGAGAAAGGTCCGAGGTTTAAGGCGTACCGAGATGAGCGTCTTCGCATGCCACTTAGATGGTGGTTTGCTTCAGCTTTTGTGCCATCTACCGTTTCGCACAGAATAACTCACCGTATTTAAAAACTCACCTAAAGATTTTTGTTCATATTAAGTCACTGCACACTGGTAAAAATCAAAATTAAATTAAACTTAACGTTTGTATAGGAGGTACATACAACGAAGAATTTTATTAATTTCGGTCACGAAAACTCATTTTTTCGGTCACTCATAAGGCGAAAAGAACCTGGTGAGTTATTCTGTGCAAAACGGTACTCGAGGTTCCTGATGGCACACCAGCTGGTGGGATTGATCGTCTGTGAGACACAGCCGAAATAGAAGTGCAACGCATTGCGTTGGTCGGGTGTGCTTGTGCGCTGGTACTTCCGGGTGCTGACAAGGAGCAACAAGTGCGTCGCAGGCGCAGCCTTTGGAGAAACCTCGGTGAAGTCCCCACTGAAAGTTGGTTTGTTGACTGTTGGACTGAAAAAAACAGACAATCCGTCGAAACAGCTCATACATTCGTTTTGATATTGTTTGAATTCTTTTTCGAAATCCTTTAACGCTGAGCTGCAAAAATTATATATCCCGTGTCAGAGCACTGAAGCCACTCAGATTCACTGCAAGTACTTATACAAGCCATTTTCGATATGGAGTGATGAAAGGAGCAGTTTATAGAAACGTTAAACGATTGACTGGAAAGGTGAGTCATAATCGGGACAGCAGTTGACTTCCAGTCCCATCCAATCGCAATAAAAAATGGGGAACCTTCAGTGATGTCAACTGCGTTTGATCTAACACAAAGCCGGCCTGTCGCCCGTCGGCGGCAAACCTGTGTCACAGCCGGACATGGTTTCCCATGATCCAACCGCAACAATGTCTATTTGAAAAAAATACCAAGGCATACGTTTCAACGCAATTGAGAGAAATCATATTTCATGTCATAAGCAAGAGAGCAGTCTCATGAGAACTGCCGTTACATGGATTGTTGTTTGTGTCTCGATCGCTGATGATTCCAATGTGGCAGACTCACCGTTCGTTCCATCTTCGTCTTGTCTAACATCCGCCATCTTGCTTCATTATGAACATCCCATCCCATGTCTGCTTCATTTTTCAACAACCTTCGCACCAACCATCACCATCATCATGGCCACAGCTCACGCCAACAAGCGCGAGATCATCACGTCCAACTCGGCCAGCATCGGTCTCCAAGCCGGCGCCATCGCCTCGACAGTCGCGGGCGCCGCCGTCGCCGCCGCCAATCATTTCTCGCCCACCTTCCGGGCGCGCCTGGGCGTCAGCGGTAAGGTCGGGCTCGCTGTCATGGCAGGCGTTGGTGCGTTTGCGATCACGTCCGAGCAAGACCTGCTTCGGGGCAGCCGCAACCCAGACCAGTACATCCAGGAGCTCCATGGCCAAGGTCGCAGCCACCATGACGTGGAGGCGTCCCAAAAGCGCACGCTGCCCGCGTGGCAGCAAGCCGCCAACTTTGTCCACGACCACCCGTTCAAGACACTCGCGTGCACAGCCGTGCCGCTCGTGGGCCTCATCTTTGTCGACCAGAGCCGCAACCACAACATCCAATTCTCGCAAAAGCTCATGCACACGCGCATCTACGGCCAAGGCGCGAGCGTCGTTCTTCTCCTCAGTACCATGGCCTTTTACGACCACATGTCACGCCGAGGCCCGTATCAATAGAGAGTCCGTTCTGGGGTAGATGCCCCTCTGGACTAATACACTTTAATCTAAACGGTCGAAATGATCACTGAGTTGCACGGGCTAGACATTTCACAAGCTGATGGCGCCGCACAAGTATGACAGGATGCCATTGACACCAACGAAGTAATTTTCCCCTTGAAATCACGACCAGCGAAGACACAGCGATGGTGTTTGTTTTGCGGTCGAGGTAGCGCCGTCGTTGTTGTTTGCCTGACTTCCACTTCTCAAAGACGACAAACTAAGGTTTGCAATGAATCCACTATCGTAGCCCATATACTTGTCAACGCATCGACGCCTAAAATCGAACGCAAGCTGACAATGGTCGACGACAGGTTAAAGCATCCACATAGCTGGTCGCGTTTGGCGTTGTGGGCTTGGGTCTCAAGTGCGTCCAAAGCCTGCGTACACAAGGTCTTTGCACTGTCGTCTAGCATGGCATGCGAAAAGTCTTCCAGGATAGATGGATTCAACATATTTCCTTGGACGCGGCGATGGTAGCAGCGACGACAGACGTCCGGCCAGCTCGCCTTCGACCCAGGCGGGGGGGAAGGCCAAGTTGGTCATGTACTCGTTCGTTGATGCCGCCGACGTGGTTATGGATGCGGCGACCCAGACGACGGCTTGGGTCACGACGTTCATGATCAAGTCCAAATTGAGTGGGCGACGGCGGCCGCACGAGAGTGTCTTGACCAAGCACGCCCAGACGTGCACGGCATGTGAGTCGGCCACGACGTCAGCGTCCGAGTGGAAATAGAGGTTGACGGAATCACTCACGAACGCACGGACGATACATGAGTGTCTTTCTGGTACGGCATGCAGACGGTATCGATCTGCTGACTTGATCGGGCATTTGGTAAAAAGTGCGTCCACGTCGCTTCGTAGTTGACGACGATCGATCGAAACGTGAATGGTTTGAGGAGGAGCGGCGCAATATGGAGTAATACGTGGCACCTTCGCGGACGAACTTGACGGGCTGATCATCTTGGTTGAAGTAGGCATCGCCGCCATTCAAGCCCAGTTTGGCCATAAAACTAAGGAAAAGGTACTATAACGAGCCACCTTTGTGGGGTTCGGGTAAGTTTTGGACCAAGTGCTGGCCGAGTCCATGGAAGGTGACGAGGCCTGTGACCGATCCGAGTTGCAGGCGTTCCACTGGACGTGCACAGGGAGTCATATTTGTCCAACAATGCTCATCACATACGCTTGCGTGTGTCTTTGTCGGGGGGCCATGCATTCACGTCCATAAAATTCTTGAACGGCGTACAAACTCATTTTTTTAAATCTTGAGCTAGGCAAATCTTCGTCGTCTGTTGAGAATTGCAACTGGGTGCCCACGGGCGGGTGTTGGACCGTGGGGATCGTTTGGTCTTTGGCCGCCGTCGAACGCGTCCACGATTTCACTCTGGCATCGATCAATCGGAGGTTCATGTGGGTCGCAAGACCCAACCAATGGTCGAATATCATGTCGTGTGGTGTCGATAGCATAGTTGGTCGCATTTGGTTGCTCGAAAAACTGCCCCTCGACTTCTGTGCCGACGTTAAATGTCTAGTACCATGCCGTGGCAACCACACTCTATGAAGGTTGTGGGCTTGGGATGAAAAACACATGAACCGAACTACAGCGTAGTGGGGTTTGTGATTATCGTCCATGAGGACAAGATCATAAATGTGAACTTCGAAGTAATGGGGCAGCAAAGGTGTTCATCGTCGACAGATAAATAAATTCATCGTTGCGTGTCCAGAGTAGAACTGTGTCCACGAAGAAATTCCTCGGTCGGTTTCAGCTGTTTGAGTTTGCCGTCGTCACGAAACAATCGATAGCTGCAGCAGGCGCTTACTAAAAATACCTCCCGCATGAGAGCAGGGCTTGTCGCTCGCTGTGCTAAGATAACGTGAATGTGTAGTCATCTTGGTTGCAGTAGAAATCTGAATGTGCCATTGGACCAGCCAGCAGCTCAAACGCCGTTCCTTCAGCACCCGGCAGCGTTAATGATAGGAAGGAATACTATATTGGCGTTGTGCCCTGCGAAATCTTGTCGCTGGTCTGCATGCTCGACATGAACTCTCGCAGGGCTGTGAACGAGTGGCTGTTGTACGTCGTGCAGCGTTGATGCGCTTTTTGCACCGCGACAACAATAGCTTGTAGCCTTCTGCGCTTGTTTTGTTGCCTCAAGTGCTTCTACCGCATGGCCGGACGTCCAGCTGTTGAATCGACAAGCTCTGTATTACGTTTTCTTGTCAATGCGGCCTCCGCGGGAAGCTCTTTTGTGGTAGAGTACACAGCTGGACCTTTCGACCTTGGCCGCCAGCGAGAACTCCTTGAGCCAGCCTTGTCGAAAGATCAACTAAAGCGTTTCCGTCGGGCTATGCTGGTTATGCTGGTATGCTATCTGCCTTTGATGTCTTCGTGGAAGAATTGCGACAAGCAATATTTCCATGAGACGGCGTCGCGCGGCAAATCTAGCACCACTGGAAATGTCAACGTCCCCCTTGCCACGCAGGAGCGACCATGTCTAATCGTTGGAGGAGGCCAAGTGACGATGCCCGTCGACACAGTGATAACGCACACCCCAAACATCACACGCTTGTCTCTTTCAAGGCCGCCGCCATTCACTCAAGCGATTGTGTTTTTGAAGTGGCCGACAGTTGCAATAGCGTTCCTTGTTCTTGATCCAGCTTTGATCGGATATACGACTCACGAGACGAAAGCATCGAAGCAGGCATGCGTGCTACGCGTTCGAATGGTCATTTCGTGCGTGTGATGTACGACGCAGTATCAGAGTTGCCAAAATGATTGCAGAAATTGGATTGACTTTCGCAGTGTCGTTTCGAAGTTGAAATCTGATTATTCCCTTATTCAAGTACTCTTGCGAAGAAAATCCTGAATGTCGAAAGTGCAGGTGCACAGGAACTCTGGCGTCTTGCGCCAAAGATGAAGCCAACCCCCGTTCAAAGTTAGGTATATACGCTCATTGATGATGGTGATAGCTCTGCGTGTTGAACGTTCGTTGAAAAGAGCATTCACACAGTGAGGAGAAAAGAAAAGAATGCCATTTCGATTGTCCCAGAAAATTGAAGCAGTGTATGCCGTTCACATTCAGTCCAAGACAACATTAAATAACGGATGAATTTATTAACCGGATAAAAATTCGACTGGCTAGTAATTACGTTCCAAAAATACACTAGATAAATTTCTACCGAATGATTGGGTGTTGGATGCGTCAAAATGCTTAGATAAGGTAAATGTTAGTCTATCCGGTTATACACCATTCAGGATAAAGAATCCGGCGGTGCATATGGGTTGCGTGAACGAGACAATTTGCCGCATGCATGGCCGTGCACCCTTTCATCCCTCCTTTTGAATACGATACAAAAACCATGGGGCGGCCCGTCGCAGAAGAAGACACTCCGTCGCTGCATCGTTCTCCCATTTTCAAATTCTTCCACCAAGACAACATGGCAGACAATGCACACGAGTCGGGTTATGTTGTGGCCCTGAAGATCATCTTCTACTGTTCCATGGCCCTTGTGGCGCTCTCCATATTGGGCTGGCTCATTCACTCATGGGTGAAGAAGGACGACGCACGCCCGATCGCTGCGAGCCGCTTCACCATCACGACCCCACCGTCCAGCCAGATCCACTACAATCAATTCCAGCCCCCGCACCACCACCACCATGACCACCGCATCATTGTCATCCCCGAAGCAGTGCAACCAAGAAGCTGAGCCAGTGATGAAGCAAGACACACACGTCGACGAAGCAACGACATTTCTCCGCCACAAAGCCGACGATTGAAGTCGCGACAAGAAACCCCTCCTGGATCGATCAAACGGTGGCCGTTTATCAGAGGCATTGCTCAGGGTGCAAGACATCTTGAGGGCATCAACGATGAGCTTGTCGCGGGGCCTCAGTGCGAGACACGACTGCGCCACCCCAACACCGCCCCTGTCTTTGTTGAATCCCATATTCGATTCATAATAACTGCTCCCTCACGTAATATTGAGGACTTCGTTTGCAATTTGAGCGGATATAATTCAATTTTGTTCACAGGCATAATATTAGAGGGACTAAAGAACGCTGTAAATCTTGATTTATGCGATCAGTCATAATAGTGTGTTCAAGGCAATTTGAGCTTTCATGAATCGAACGATGGTCGTGTCGCATAGAAGACATTTGGGACATGTGATATGTGCCCAAAGGGCGCGCACCAGCATCCGCTGGGTTGCTTGTTTGGGTTGCGTGGGTTCTAGACCAAGGATCACAACGCCCGTAGGCGTGAATGCACAAACCAACGCCACTGGGACATCTAAAGAATCTGCTCGTCATCGCCCTCTTCTCACAGCGTCTCTGCGACGGCCTTCTCCCTCGTCGAAGCCGAACTGCAACTCCTGGGCGAATATCCTGTTCGACGAAACGCCGTCCAGCGTTGGCACGTCGAGAACGTTGCTGAAAGTACCATGGCTTGTTCGATGCTAAACTCACGGCGTGAGGTACTTGAAATGGCTGCCCCACATACCATGGCCTCCGTGACTTTGCACGATGCATTTCGTTCCTTCGACAATTGTAATCAACTTTCATCACTACTCCGGAGTAGTATCGATTCGGTATCCGAGGACCACTCGAACCTGGACATCGTTTGTCAAGCAACCGAAACTCAGAGAAAAAACGACTTTCCCTGGCCGATGTCGAACAAATGGTTGATGTTGAAGATTCACCTGTGTTGCTGCACCAACGTTAACATGAGCCATCAAACATCGTGCCATAAAGCAAGTCTTTATGTCCAAGGTTTTACTAGTATAGAAGGGCTGCTTTAAAATACGATTGGAACCCAAAATGCTATTCGACTTGCAAATTTGTACGCAGATGGTTTCAAAGGTGTAGTTTATCGTTATCCAAATCGTTCAATTCTAGTGACAGGGTTTAGGCTAGAAACCTTGAAGCATAAAGTGCTTTGAGTAAATCGTGGCAGACTGAGTCGAACGACGTCTGATACTCGTAATAGTACTGTCGCGAGAACTTCGTCTTGGTCCTGCGTCTGTCCCTGGATATTTACATCTCGTCTATCGATTATCTTTCCATGATTGACGTGGCAGTCTGAACAAAACCCCTCGCACTTCAACCAGTTTCTTTCGTTGGCCTTCCGATGTACGAAGTAGGTCACTACATCACAAAAACCTTGGTGTATCAAAAAACTGAG
>VJMH01000020.1:0-37320 GCA_009835185.1 Aphanomyces stellatus
CAATGATGTCCAAGCCAGCTTTGCGGGCGTTGAGTCCAGCTTGCGACGCGACCAACTTGCCGTCCTTGAGTTCCAACAACGCAAACAGCGGCGGCGCCCATGTCGTGATGCCTTGTTCGACAAATTCGGTAAAGTTGGCCATGGTCGGGGCTTGGGTAATATTGTCCATGCTGTCCAAGTAGACAGCATTCACGGCAAAGTCAGGTTCGTTCTCGACGATGTACAAAATGTCTTCCTTGAAAAACGATTGAAAGTACACGCGGTCGGGGTCGACGTCGTGGGCCTTGTACGTATCCACGATCTTTTGTACAAAGTCTGTACGCGAAAAACCCTCGTATGGCATGTCCACGACCGTCCACTTGGCTTCGGGCGTGTGCATGACCCCAAGCGACTCGTACAATTCGATCGAATCAGCCAACGACATGAGGTGGCCACTGGTCGCGCCGGCATACAAATCAGTGCGGAAACGCGGGGCGCCAGCGACGAATTCTTCAACCGTCAACGCCTTGGGATTGTAGTACTCCATTTTTCCCTTGAGCGTCTTCCACTCCGCCAACGTCAAGTCGGACGTGCGGCATTCGGCGCTCGCAGGTGTCTTGGTCACAGGGTTGTACGGCGTAAAGGGCTTCTTGCACTTGGCGGCCAATGGCGTCAACAAGATGTTGGTCGTGTAATGCAAGTCCTCTTGGCCGTGGCGACAGACCAATTCCTTGTCCTTGGTGAACGTGACATCACATTCGATTGTGCCAGCCCCGAGGCGGGCCGCCGCGATGGCCGACTCGCGCGTGTGTTCGGGGAATTGGAGGCAAGCGCCACGATGGGCCACGGCAAAGCTGTTGGGTTCCATCGGCATGTCGGCACACGACTCAAGCTTGGCCTTCAATTCACCGTCGGGGAGTTGTTGGGTGAGGAAATAAGGGCGTGGGCCGACCGAGATTTGGCGGGTCGGGCCAGGGACGGCGGCGACGGTAGCGGCAAGCGCGGCGAGGGCGAGGCAGGCAGTCTTCATAGCTCGGGACTTGTGCAGTGGGTGGCGAAAGGAAAAGTGATTCACGAGAAAGCCTTGGATGTGTGCAAGAGCACTCGACACACGATCAATTGACGGCACCCACACCCGATGGACTCCCGATCACCAAGATGCGGTTTGTAAGGTCAGGAGCGTATTTGCCTAGGATAAATACTTTTATTTGTATAATATCAAATAATTGAATATAATACTGCGTTGTTTAGTGCAAATTAATGACCAGTGTTTGATTTGATTAGAGAGTGAATGTGAGTCTCAGTAGTGTTTCCCATATACAAGTATGGCTCTGTGTGAGAGTCGAGATGCCATCCGGGAGAGTGGATTTGACATGGGAGATTGGCGGATGGAATCCCAAAGATTCAGTGGCTCAGTTGATGATATGTTGTGGGTTGAATGGGCGGGATTGAATCTGGCACAAATCCCACCGAGTAAAGTCCACGGTGCTAATGATGCACGAATTCCCGCATGCGTTTTACAGAGGCGCCAATTGAGAAGACAAAGCATCAAGGGTGTCCCCCAGCGCTTAGGATTGAAAGACAATGGCAAGGGACAGCCCTTGCATGACCGTAAATCCAAAGATACAGCATTCCACGCAGGTCACTTGAGCTGTGACGGGAACTAATGTGGCATGTACTATGGTATAGGAAGGATGTGGTGGACATGCGCGTGTTGCTGCTTGGTGTCAACTCACCAAGTGCAACAAACGACAACTGGCACAGCATCTGTATAGGCCCATGCCATATATCGGTTTAGTGCCTGCGACGAATCGAAAATTGAGTGTCAATGGTTTGTGTCACAATCAAAATCGTCATAAAATACACAATGACTATTGCGATTTGACGTAAAAAAGACGAAATTTGTCGGGCTGTGTATCAAAATGCCACGATGCAATAATTCGATCGCTGCTGATCCTCATAATGCAAGAATCTGCATTGGCTTGACGCACCACAGATGCAGGTGGCACTTCCGAGAGGACATGATCAAAACGTGGAGACTTGACGGCCGAATGCGGCGTGGTCGTGTGTTGGGAATAACCGATCGACCAAGTAATTCGACGAGATGCTCGATGTGAGACTGTGTGATGGGGCCAAAGTTAACCTCAGACTCTCGCCTTGCGCTGAATGGCCCAAGTGGATGGAGCATGTTGCGTACCTCTTGTACGTTGAAGTTACCATTGCCCAAAGTAGACATAGTCAATAAATACGACGTACTTATCGGCTTGGGTGGTGGATGCTTCGAGTGATGCCACTTTCTCGGTATCGACTACGTTGATCTGCTCCTTGTTTGACTTCTGTCGCCAATCAATGACTTCCTTAAACACACGTCCTATTGTTTGAATCCTCATGGATTCGATTACTAAAGTAGTGTGAAAGCTAGCGCATGGACGCCCCCGAGACGACAAGCTTCTTCAAATGCACGATTTGATCTCACTAAAAGAAATGTTTTGGACAGCGTAAGCGTGGTAGTCCTTGAAGTCCCAGTGCCACCACTCCTCAGGGTAGACAAAGAACTGACCATTGGCTTGCATGTACGTGCGAAGGAGGTCGCGGGCGACGCGCTGCTTCTCGGTCCCGCCTTGATAGGTCACAAACGCACGCTCGGTCATTTCATCAAAGGCGCTCGGCATCTCGACGTTTTCCCCCGTCTCGAGATCGAACAAACTCAAATCGATCGCGCACCCGCGGTTGTGGCGGGACCCCACAGCCGGGTCGGCGACAAAGATCTTTTGGTGGTCGGGTGTGATGTCGTAGAACAATTTGGTCGCGCTCCACGGTCGGTATCCATCAAACAAAACCAACCCATAGCCCTCACCCTTCAATGCTTGATGGACACGGACGAGAGCTTCCGCGGCCGGCCGCTGGAGAAAGCATCTTGGTTCGTCGTAGATTTGATGGCCTGTAAAGTTGTTGGTCGTTGCATACCGCACGTCGAGCTTGAACGTCGAGTCGAGATGAATGAGTTCAACGAGGTCGCTCTCGCGGCAGTGTGGCGGCGGCGGGGGCGGTGCCGTCGCCGTGGTCTTGGTGATTGTGGTCGCCATCTCCAAATTTAAAATGAGGCTGGGAAAAGATCACAATCTATTTGCGATGTGATTGGTGGACGAATTTAAGAGAGGGCCAATCAAATGGTGCGGTCTTGTTGAAGTTGAGGGCTCAACAGTGTAAGGCATAAAGTATCACAAAATAGTATCACTTTCAGGTTTTTTGTCGAATATTTTGACAAGATTGATACAAAGGAATCCAAAAATGACACATTCCACGCAGCACGACAGGCGACCCACGGCACCATCAGAGACTGGTCTTGATCTCGCGGAATGGAATGTTCTGGACGGCATATTCGCGAAAGTCCTTGAAGTCCCAATGCCACCACTCCTCGGGGTAGACAAAGAACTGACCATTGGCTTGCATGTACGTGCGAAGGAGGTCGCGGGCGGCGCGCTACTTCTCGGTCCCGCCTTGATAGGTCACAAACGCGCGCATTCTCTCCCGTCTCGAGATCAAACAAACTCAAGTCGATCGCACAGCCGCGGTTGTGGCGAGATCCGTCGGCCGGGTCCGCGACAAACATCTTCTGATCGTCGGGCATGAGGTCCCAGAACGCCTTGGTTACACTCCACGGACGGTACCCATCGAACAAGACCAAGCCATACCCTTCTGCTTTCAACGCGCGATGGATGTGCACGAGTTGTTGGGCGGCGGGGCGTTGAAGGAAGACGCGGGGTTCGTCGTAAAGGGCCGCGCCGGTGATGTTGTTGGTCGTTGCATACCGCACGTCGAGCTTGAAGGTCGGGTCGAGCTGGATGAGTTCGACGAGGTCGCTCTCGCGGCAGTGTGCTGGCGCGGGCGGCGGGGAGAGGACTGTCGTCTTGGTGATCGTGGGTGCCATCGTCAGTCGTCGGACCGAGAAGCATTCGAAATGGATGCCACGCGCGGGTCACGTCAAGGCGCGATTTGATTGGCCAATTTAAACAATAAAAATTAGAAAACTTGGAAAGTCTCACATGTACCACATTACTATAGATTATATTCAAATTTGAGTTTTCACTTCCAAATGTGTTTAGTGTGCAAATTTGACATTGGGCGAGTTGCCAATCATCCAATATGGCTCGATCAAGCCCAGCACGTGCGACGAGCGTTGGCACTTTGCATTAGGTTTCCGCTGCGATGGCGGTAATATTAGGATGTGAGACAGGACTCGCGACTTTTATCCCGCCAATCCATTGTGTCGATGAATGTGTGGTGAATATGCCATTGAACCGAAGACACTGGCTGTGACTTGACTTCATAGTCCAATATGAATACCCGCTTTGGCTACGATTTACCTCGACTCTTTGGTGCGACGACGCGATCGCTCCACGCTCCCTAGACATGTTGATTGGCAGCGCGAGTGGTGGGGGGTTCAAGCGGTGTGTTGGGCAATGGTTGGTTGCCACGTTGTATTTATTTCTTGTGTTGGTCGAAAGCAAGCACGTCAACCTAGAATACTCGCTCGAAATGGGGCCAAAAATCTACTCGATTTCAGACCATTGAACATGGCTGCACGACATGGGCCACAGCGTGCTCGACAAAATCTCAAGACCACACGATGATTTGACGCCAACTAGTCACACCACCGCTGTTGACACTCTCGTGGCTTGGACTTAAATACATCTTCCTGAACATATCGTCGTCGTCGATGTTGCTGGGCTAACCCTCCGAACTAGCGTGCGTGTCGATGGCATAGTGACTTATAAATGGGGGCAGATCCATCGAGCCAGGTACGCAGCTCGTGGGCTTCATCGACCTAGCGCCAAGGGGCGCGTCGCCCCAATATCATCCTACACATACGTCCATACGGCGATGTGTATGGGGTCGCCACAAGCGCTCCCGAGACGAACTTGGAGTTTCCGACGGTCGTATCTCTTCTACCAACGAATATGGCGATGAGATGCTCCCGCTCTCGTCGTGGTTGCCGCCGATCCACAACAAGAGCTTCAAACACTCTATGACGCTCGTCGTCACGCGCGTGCTCGAATTTGAAGATTCAAGGATACGATCGTACGCATGCGACGAGACAGATGACGTGAACCTCTGCGACTAGGGCTACTCACGTTGCACCGCACACGCAACTCGTTCTTGTACGGCCAAGGCCCTAGCCTCGGTCTTCGCGACTGTGGTTTGTGGAAACGCTCACGCGCGCGACCAAATCGTTTGACGGAGGCGATCCGCCCCATGTCCCAGCCAAGTACGCTTGGTGGTGTGACGACGACCTAACCCGTAGTTACTTCTGCGTCCAAATTTGGGCCAGAGAAGTTTATCACGCCGTACATTTGCCTCAAACTATATTTCAGATGGAGGAAGGTTTCGATCATGTGATTGCCGACTTGGCGTGTTTTTGCAGTACGCATGTTCCCACCATTACGAGCATGGTTAGTGAACCCACAGCCGCTCGACGCATTGTTCCAAAGCAAGCCAAGGATTCGACGGAGCCATCACCGTCCAACTACTTGGATTTTCGATATTTGAGTCGCACGCCATGAATTCTCCCCTTTATGTTCGTGGGTAGCCACCCCATGCCCTGATTCTACCCCATTCTGGCTGATAAATTCTGCTTTTGACGCTGATACGATTGATTGCTGTGGCAAGGCACTGGCTGTGCAGTCGACCCAAGACATCATCCCACCATGAGTATAAATGCACCCAAATGGCTATAAGATAATAATTCAACTTCGCGGCAAGTATGATAGAGATTTGCTGCAGATACAGCTGTAGGCTGGAGCCATAAGACTAGACCCTGTAGATGTGGGAGGTCGTATGCACGCATACACCCAGACAAAGCATCGGAATGCCCTAAGATGATCGAGAGTCAAGATTTTAAAAGATCTCCCGAGTCCACGTCAGCGTTGCTTTGATTGGTGGAGGGTGTTGTCGACTGACCAATCGCGCACCTTGAACTTCGACACTTCAACTTGTAATCGTCCACACTTTGTCGCCACCGGCTGTTCGCAGGCAAAGGCATTTTAAATGCATTTTAAATTATTTCAGGCACCTTGATGGCAAGCCCCACACGACTAGAAATCGCTCCAAATGGGCAGCATCGCGTGAGAATGGCTTTGTTCATGGCAAATAGAGACGACATGACGGATGTCGATCCCCAATAATGGGTCTGCACTTGGAGTTGTTTCAGTCGCATTTTAAACATTTGAAATCATCCGTCACTCCGATCTTGCACAATGTACATGTACATGGCACTATCTGAGTTGCCGATGGAGACACACTTGTATGTCCACCAACTATCTGTTTTGATGGCAGCCAATATGAGGGCACTCAACCAAGATCCGGGTTGCGCCAGTCGGTTTGGGACCATCAAACGATATACAATAGCAGCTAGCCTTTGAATATCTAGGCTGAATAGCCTACAGCCATTCATTGGCTCAACTCTACAGTGTCAACGTTGTCGCGCCAACCTTCACAACCAAGGTGCACAGGCTCAAGTCACAAGCATTGATCAGTCGGTCATTGACCCATTCCAGTCGACGTGACGGCACATGTCAGACGCGCCCGTCGCAGCAGCATCTCCATGTCCGCTGGCAACAATTGCTGATGCAGTCCATCCATCCATTTTGGCTTGCCTTGGATCGTGTCTTGGACGGCGACTTACAAGAGTCGTCTAAACGAGTTGCAAACAGCCGCCCAACCTTTTCTATGTGTCACATCGCACTTCGCATCGAACGGTGGCACATTCATTAAATAGGAGTCGAGTTTAATTCTTTTGTACCATCTGTACAAACCATGGACATAAAGGAATGGTGGCGGTGGCATGTACGAGTACAATAAACGGGTCGTCGAGTCCCGTGTGCACAAGGTCGCAGAGCAGGGGCCAAAAACAAGCTCTCTCAAATAGAAAGGACCACCGAGTATACTCAAGCCTTGGACCGCCATGTTGGATACATTTCGAACGATATTGCTATTCTACGTGGTTACGGTTGACCAAGTTCAAGCTCGACAAAGCCAGGACAGAATTGGGTGTGCCTGCGCATACAACCCACTCTGGGCACTTGAGGTTGGGCTACCAGATGCTTCATATAAATGGGGGGCGAATATATATATATATGGGGGGCGAATATATATATATATGGGGGGCGAATATATATATGGGGGGGCGTGGATTTTGGACAATTAAATTAAGACGACTGACTCAACATGCAAGGGATTCAATGGGGTGCCCACTGGTCTACGAGCACCATCACTTCCGACTTGAAAAGCAAGTCGAGTTCGTCGTCGTGGTTGGCCATTTGTTGGGCGAGCATCCGTCGGTGCTCTTCTTCGGTGGGAAAATCCCATGTGGGAAAGTTTGGCGAGAGCGGCGGTTGACGATGCGGCGATGGTAATGCTGGTGGCGGTGGGGTCATGGCTTGACAAAAGAACGCGACTTCGTCGGTGCCCCAGTCGTCCCGGGGGGGATCCCCCAACGACGTGGGGCGACGCACGACCACCGTCCGCTCATCAAGCACTTTGGCCAACCGCTTCTTCCGATCGAGTTTCTTTTGGTTCCAGTTGGCTTTTTCGCGGTGCATCTCGCACAGTTTGTGGAACGACCCATTGCGCTTGACGACACGCGCGTTCAAGCATTTGCCAGTGCGGTAGCCGCACCTCTCATCATGTTGGGTCGAAATATCAACCTCGGGCTGACCGTCATCGCTACTTGCATCCGACGAAGCCGACGACGAGCCCCATGCGAGATCGGGAATGGCTAGCATCAGTGGTGGCGGCGTCATGGCCAAGTCACACCAATCGCTCGACATGAGTGTGCTGGTCGCAGGAAATGGCAAACTGGAGAGGCAACTTGGTCGTTTTTTGCAAAACTCGGGAGCGTGCGCCCCCCAAGGCAAAACGATCGGAGCCTATCAGATCAAAGGCCCTGCGACCGTAAAGTGGGACGTTTAACGAGGCTGTTGAGTGGTCACGCTTCCAGTTCAACGTCGCTCGAGTCATAAGTACGGCCGGGTCTCATAAGTACAGACGTCAAGCTCAGTTGAATAGAAGTGAAATAAATATGCATACTTGATCCTATCAATATAGACTGGGAGGCGAACAATCTAATTTCAAACATACTAATGAGTGTATTTACAGCGTAGGATGTGGCCTCGTATCATTTTAAATGTATTTAAAACCAAATCGGCAGTTCGCACCTATGAAATAATATGCATATTATGGACTGTTTGTGCCAACAAGTTGCCATCCCGAGATCAATTTGGTCGCACTTGGCTGGGGCTCGGTGGACCACTCGTTGCGACATAACGTTGAAGGCTATTTGGTTGACTGCACGGCAAGGGGTTGGTGTGGAGCAGATGGTGTTGTGCGATGCAGGCACTTAAACTGAGGACGCGGGGGGATGTGTATTTACGAACCCCTTGGAACTATAATGACCACTTGGTCATCATGGCACTTCTGCCTTGCCAGTCTGTAGCCACCAACAGCAGCTTGGTAGTTTCACTTGGATGGTCAAATGGTTGGAAGTGACTTCGAGCAACATATTGTGTTTATGGCGAATTTTGTACACTTCCATTCCTCGTAGGGCACTCCGTTCGACAGCATAAACAATTTCACGTTGCAGAGTCCACGGTGATCGGATATCGCAGCCCTTATCCACGATCAACCACGTCCGCTCAAAATCCCAATGCCCCCTTGAGTACGACATTTTCGTTCGGCAACTGGCCCAATCTCACCATGTCTCATATTCAACGTGTCGTCCACAATGCAAAATGGAGCAAAGCTGGGGCTTGGAGGAGATACCTTGCCTTGTGCGAGGGGTGCAAAGGCATTTTAACTCGATTTATAATTGACTGTGGAGCAAAGTGCAGCATGACAAGGGTACGGGGACGTGGATATTTACCACTTCCACTGGGCGTGCTACTTCGATAGGAAAAGGGAATGAAACCCTGTGAGTGTGGCGGGGAAGAGAGGGACATTTTAGTTTTTCCATGATTTGTATCGTTGGGAACAAGCGACTGAAAAGAATCAAACAGAAAAAATGCCGTCCAAAACGCCCATCCCGTCCAACGTCGTAGCCGCTTGCCTGGATTGGGTCATATGAATTGACAGGACGCATTTATAATTTGTGAAACCTTTGCCATGTCAGTCTAGTGCTAATCGTAGATTACGACAGTACTTGGAGGACCAAGATAGTGCTTTTGAAGGATCACACTTGTTGCAACCTGAGCGCTTCAATATCGAGTCGCATAGTTGTGAAGCAACAATGGGCACAAATGTGTTTTGTCAATCAACCCCACCTTCAAACGAGTATATACGTAGCATGCACGGGAGTTGTAAAATCGAAAAGTCCAAAGCAAGTCGGCAACGCTTTCAAATGGAAATGTTTGTATGCAGGCTCTCTTGATCGTTTGAATGATCGGTGCTTCGTCGATCCCGGTTTAGGTGCGTGTATAATTTAACCTATCCAATCAGACGACACCAGGTTGGTGCTGAGGTCGACAAAACGGTGTGTTTTTGGTTTTATGGTGCGCATGTGGGCCACGGCGCCCCCGCCAGCTCCACGAGGGAAATCGTCGGCGCAGAATTACAAACCAAGTTGAAGACACCCACAAATTTCTCGGTTGGTAGCAGGGACGATCACTCATTTGAACGACATGTAACAACACGGAAGCTTGTTCCTTCGTCGCCCTGCTTTTCTTAGTTTTTGCTACTCGGGCACTTGCCCGATCTGCTTCCACAGACCAGGTTGGGTTCGACAACTGCAGCGAGCAACGAGCTTGTACCCCCTTTTACGCACAAACCTGAAGCTGGGGTCATATTTTGGAGATGGCGCTGCTGAGATGCGCCAAATAAATGTCTGGCGACCAGCCATCTTGGTTTGGTTGTTCACTCATCCGCCCCCACTCGGAAATAATTCCGACTTGCAGTCGCCACGTGAAATGCGCCAACATGAGTACTCCCAAAGCATCGACCATCGTTGATACGCGGTGCAAAGTCTTTGACACCACACTTGTAAGATTCCCATTCACCTGGTATGCACGAGTCTGCTGTTGGCTATTCCTGACAACTCCATTATTTTTTCATCATGAGCCACTACATATTCACATCGCGATGGTTTGTCCAATGTATTTATGCTAGCACATTTTGGTCGCGTCCATAAGGTGACGAACGCAAGAGATAAGGAGGGTTTATCCTGTCAGGCTTGACTCGCAGCCCACAGCAGTCAAGACAAGCCCATTGCAATGGCCATTGTTCTCGCATTGCAATCCGAAGTTCGAAGCTGAAAATGTGCCAGGAGTGGCATTCCAATCAAGAGGGTTGCACATTGAAGCAAGCGATTTTAGAAAATTGTTTGCGCAGGGGCGGCTGCGTGTCCGAAAAGGGTTGGATGATCGACCCAACCAAAGGAGAAGCTACTTATCCAAGCCCATGCAATTGATTGCAGGGAACCCCCAAAAGATAAAATGATGCTGCCTAGAGCGATGCGACGAGTCACAGCGTCGTTGCCCCGTCTTAGCACCCACAGCTTCTCGCCTCCAACATCATCTTAGGGACAACATCCCTATTTCTTGCGCGCGCCTGCCTACCGTACAGTTGGATTCAAGTTCGGACTGAGTGTTGGAGTGGCCTGCAATATGGTATGGGAGACTGGGGCTGTCTTGAGATTGAAAACGAAAGGTTATATATTTATGCTCCAAGGCGAATCGCTCTGCCTCCTGCCGTGGAATGCATGACTTAAGCTGACCGGGAAAGGCTGTGAGCGCGCAGTTTGACGTTGAAGTTGTTGATGTCCGCTTTGGGTGAGGGCAACCCAGGTGATCAACGCATCGGTAGTCCACCACAGGATTCGATTAATGGCTCTATTTTGACTAAGTGGTCAGTGTGTTCAAGATAGATTACTATCTTGAATAAATAAGGAATTGTCGGAATAGAAAATCAATTATCTAATATCACTCCTCCCAGATCTTCGTATTTCTATATTGCAAACTCCTTTTCAGCTTGACGACTCTACTGAAGTACTTTAAAGTATATCATTTAATAACGCACACTAATTCGCACTCCTTTGAACCCAAATTCAGTCAATTTAGAACGCAAGGACTCACCAAGAGTGGCTCCAAGTGATGATCAAAGCCAGGTGGTAGCCGGTGCCACGTTGAAAGGTTGCCGGCTCTCACAAAATGGAAGCAGCTGCGACCAAACATCGCCCCGCCACCACGAGCAAGTCCACCCTTGGCCGCGCTCACCGGCCGACATCCAACTCCTCGCCACCCGCACCACAACCATGGGTTCTCACAATTGAATTTGCCTCAACCTGCATCCACCTCACCATGAATACACGGTCTTGGTCGGAAGATTTCACAGTCGTCCTTCCGTTTGGACACACGGATCTCCTTCAACCTCAGCACATGCGGTCGTGGTCCATGTGCGACGACATGCTCTACAGCTCGGACGACGGCGGTTCGGACGCGACGTTGAGCAACCAGTTCCTACCCCAAGCGACGAGTGCCGCTGAAAAGTGTGGCTACCGAACCGGTAAATGCTTTAACGTACGTACGCTCAAGCGAAATGGCAAGTACCACAAGCTGTGCGAAGCCCACCGCGAAAAAGCGAATTTGAATCAAAAGAAACTCGATCGGAAGAAACGCATGCGCCGCTTCTCGCCGTACGAAGCCCCGGCAATGGACGAGTGCGAGGAGGAGGATGAGAAGATGGCGCCGATGGCATCCCCCACCAGCCTCGACCAAGGGCCTGTGCATTTCGGCTTTGACGAAGTCGAGTTTTTCTGCGACCTCATGGCCCATCAACACCCTGATCCATGTGTCGTCGATTCGTTGGATGCTGTCAAGGAAGAAGAAGACGCAGCGGTGGACGAGCCGCCGTCGCTCGCCAAGGACGAAGTGCTCAATTTTATGCAGGCGCTCTTGGTCTAGAATGTAGTCGTCGTGTCCACCAGTGTGGAGATCGTGTTAGTGTAATTTAGTCGTAAGTTAAGTAGTTGACCCAGGCAACGTGTTACCGCGTTTCGAGCTTGAGGGGGCGTGGGCTGGGGGTGCTGGGGCTCCAAATGATAAACCGCAGCTCAAGGTGATGTGTTTTTTCTTGCAAAATAGGTCATACTTCTTTTACACATGGAATAGTATATCCAAGTGGAGGAGGATAAAAATTGATTCAATCACAGAACTTTTCATTCATTTTAGCCAATCAATGGATATTCATGATAGAGTTTAAACTCGACGTCAAGACTTCACCACGAGGTTGAAAGGTGCGATCAGGTGTCACAACAGCACGACGATCTCGTCAATTTGGGAATAAACATGTTCCAACCCACAGAAATTCGAATCAAGGGATCATTTTTCCTGGTTGCGTGGGGCCACACGCTGCCCTGCGTGACCAAGCTTCCAACTCTGGCAAGTCTGAAAGCCGAGTGTCCGAGCTCAAGCAACCTGCGAGTCCAAGCCAGCGGTTGTGTCATACACTTGCTGAATTTTGTGTCAATGACAAATGGCGGCTGACCACCACTGTGTTCGATCGCTGCCAACCACAACCCCACACAAAATGATACGAGTGCCTCTGCAGCTGCTGTATAGGCTCCTATACACCTGAGCGTCTAGATGATGGCAGCCATACATGTAGTCCCTATTTGCATCGGAAAGAGGAGCCACACTGGTCAGGATCAATCAGAGCGCTTCTTGTCGTCTTGTCAGGGTGCATGTGAATTCCAACAACCTAATTTTTCTCATACGATGGCATGAACTCTGGCCTCAACCACCTTAATTCAAACAATGACGACAACTCGCCGAGCCCACTCGAACGACACGGGCTTCACAGCTAACTTGCCCTTCGCGATATCGAGTGTGCGATGCAGCGACTGTCGACTAAACACCAAAGTAGGACCAAGCCGTGACCACTTTGCGCAAACTTCCTTCCATAAAGCACACAATAACTCACCAAACGGTTTTGCTCACCATTTTGTAAGTTGTTGCTTTCTGGTGCGTATATTTTGATATTTTCCGGATAAAATTACGAATTATTATTATATTTCTAAATATAAATTATACAATATATTTGTATGGTGTATTAAATATATTTACCATTGTCTTTTGTTTCGTGAGATACAGTTGGTGAGTTATTGTGTGATTTGAGGTCTCTGGTGAGTAGTTTTGTGCGGTGAGTTATTGTGTGCTCTACGGTACTTGGAGTACACAATATTTCACCAATTCAAAACAAATAACTAACAGAGTGAGCATAATGTTTCTATATTACAGAGTGCAAACGAGGAAAATTGTCAACATATCCGCCTAGTTATGGTGTGTTTCCTTGACCATTCACAACCAGCACAATGAGTCCTTCAGGAAAACAACTAGTCAACCAAGCATCCCTGGTATTCTTGCAGCCTGTCGGTCCTGCACGTCCCTCGTTGTGCGGGCAAGATAATGCGCGCCACGCGGTCGAGATTGAGAGAAATAAATCCACCAGTTCGGTGTGCATTTGTTGTGTGCTTGCCGTTTCCTCTACACCTTGGTGGTCGATAAGTGAAGCATACCCACAGTCGCCGCGTTTTGTGTTGCCATCGACGGGGCAAGATTGTTGCAAAGGCCAGCGTCAAAAGGGACGAAGGTTTGGGCGTGCTGTTCCAACTCGCCCGTGTTGTTTATTTTACAGAATGAATTGGCCTTGCCTTGATCCGTCGCTTGGTTGTTGTACATTGTATGTACGAAACACCGTACGGACGTTAGAAATCCGTACGTACAGCACAGTACATCTGCAATCCATCGCAGAACGAGGGCATCGGTCTTCAAGACGTGTCGATTTGTTCCTTGTCCATCATGACTGGGAAGAACATGCTGGAACAGCCTCAAGTGAACACGATTCTTGGCCTTGCACACTCCGCACCAATTTGGGAGTATACCTACCACAACAACCTGATTGCTCCCCTCGCAGTTTTATCTTTGCACCCACATATATACGTTCAATCGATTCAAACCCGGATATGATATGTCCCAAACACAAGATGGATACATGAGCAGGTCTCTTCTTGGGGAGTTCAATGCAGCAGGCAGCTCGCAGCTCGCCCCCGAATATACATATACGCCCCGCCGCTACCCCGCCAAGCTTGGCAGGAGACGGGACCGGAGATTGGTAGTGTTCTCAATAAATCTCCTCCGAGACATCCCAGATATGAAATGCACGCATGGCCCAAAGCGTCGTTGGCGCTGAGACGTGCCGCGGCAAGGCTACCAATGCCTGACATCATCAGCAGCCATGGGCCTGAACATGGGACAAGATATGCCAGCCGCTTGAACAGTCTGATTGCACCAATCTTCCATCATTTCATCAGGGGGGGCAATATATAATCTATTGGGGCAATGGGGGAACGCATAGGCCGGGTGTTGATGCAGAACCGTTGATGGATATTGCTCGTTTGGGTGCGGGATGCAAAGGCCCCTGTGGTCAAGTATCTGCAAAGCCACAAGGCCACACAAAGTGACCCCCTTTGGCCCCCCTTTATGTTGATGTAAAATGGGATATCATAGCTCAGCATGGTCATTCGCATGTTGGACGAATGTGAATGTGGAAGACCTGACTGAAAGTATGGAATTTGACTCATGTATTTGTGTTTGGGTGCACTGTCCAAATACTCAGAAAGTCTACTCAGATTGATGATTCTACATCTGGTTCAGAACACAGTTTGGTAATCTTGCATGTGAGAGGGGGACGATCGCCGTCAATCGGATCCTCCATGTCACCAAGTGGCACTTTGACTTGACGAATCCCACACTGAAAAAGCAATGGTGCCACCATTGCAACTCGACTTCCAAGGAACTATATTGCGGCATTATGCCAATGGCTCCGAAAACACAACACAAGGCTTTCCGTTCGTGCAGGCAGCGATTCCATCCAGGGGCTTGCGCTTTGATCGTGGTGTGGGGGTGCGCCGTTGAAGACTTTCGATGTCATCCGTGGCCTTCGAAATTCGATGAGTTTTCAAGGGTTGGATTTGCACAACCCCATACGCCGTCCGTTAGACTTGTTTCGGATTGGCTCAAATGAATATGTTTTAGCCAATCCAAACGATGCAGTCCAGAAACGTGGCACGTTCACTGCTCCGCACTGTCATGTTGAGAAATTGCAAATCCAAGCTCCCATATGATCCTGAGATTTTCGACTCACATGGAATTGCACATACATGATGCGAGAACGCCCATGCTTCGTTGGTATTCCTCCTTGAAGGAGTTTGCCAATGCTGGTCGGGGCATCTCGTCTTAGAATGAACTCTGCGAGTTCAGCCACGGTGAATTCATCTGGGCGAATCGTCTCATGTACGAGGCTGCAATGTCGTCGGCATCTGGTCGTATGCGCGTGGGTCCTATCCACTACACGTGATGGCTGAGCGATATCGGATCCGAAAAGATGTTGTACTCGTTGTTCCCCACAGGGATTGGCAATTTAGCAGGTAGCGATCCCCCCTGTGCAAGAACCCCCCCTTTCGAAGACAACTCATTGAGGGAATATTGTCCATTTGGTTTGTATTCCAGAGAATTCCGCCCAGATCGGACAATACACGTGCCAAATCGGTTCATATTCAAAATATAATCCTGGATTTCCATTTTCGACCTTAATTGGTCCGTCCAATCCACAAGAACAAGACGCCCCTCGATGTGTTCTTCACCATTCTGTCGATAAGCTCCACCTTGTCGGACGACGGCACATTGACCAATCGAATTGTATCGCCATGAAGCTGCCCAACTCCCTGTCAACGCCGTCGAGTATGAAAAAATCAACTCGTTGGTTTAAAATCAATCTCGCATGCAACACTGGTCTCACCCAATGAGTGAAATATACCCGTCGTGGACATGGTCTTCCTTGGCCTGACTTGCAATCATGCGCGGAACGGCTCGGACGGCCATGAGGGCGATCGCGGCGACGAGGATACCGGCGGCAGCCGCGGCCATCGCGGTTGTTTCCGGCGTCAACCCCGTCTCTGCCAAGCCATAAATGGCCTGCAGCGCCATGCTCCAGAGCTTTTCAGGGTACGACGTGAGGCTGACGGCCATTTCGAGCGCTGGCGGGGATTCGATCGACGCGCTGAGTTTGGCGCTGCCATAGTACGCCTTGGCGGTCTTGCACCACGGCGTCGTGGCAGGAAGAGCAGAGCACGCCGCGGGGTCGATTTGGCCCCACGTCGGAGGGGGCGACGTTGGGAGAGCGTTGCCGTAGGCGCCACCGGCGCCGCACCACAAAAACTTGGCTGGGTTGCGCTGGGCGTCACAGTCTTGCTTGGACCATTGGGCTTGGCAGCTCTTAACGCCGTTGCCCATGTCAGTGTTGCAATACAAGCAGTCCCCGGCAGCGGGGCAAAAGCCAACGTTGGGCGTGCACTTGCACGCGGGCGAGACACCACCACTGCCACTACTGCTCCCGCCGTTGAGTTGAGCAACGTACGTCTTGCAGGCCGCGTCCGACGCTTGCACGAGGCAGTCTTGGTGATTGGTCGAGAGGCACTGGACATCTCCCGATGGCGTGCGGCGCACGGGCGCATAGACGCCGGGAATGCATTCCCATGGTTTGTAGCCAGGAAGAGGGCTCGCTCCCTTGGCCTTGTCGCACCAATGATTTGGGTCGCCGTAGCCAGGCACGCCCCATTCCTTGTTGTGAAACGCGCCGCAGATGAGCGGGTCGACGCCACTGGGTGGGTTCGTGTCGGCAAGGATCTGGCAGTCTTCCGCCGAGCCTTGCCAATGACAGTCGTGGTGATTGGCCGACATGCATTCGACTTCGCCCGACGTCGGACCAATCCGAAGCGGCGTGTTGATGCCTGGGAGACACGTCCACGTGGGTGGAAGTGGCGGTGTCTTTTGAACGAGCGTCCGGTACGCCTTGTTGCACCAATGGGTCGGCGTGTCGTATCCAGTCACACCCCAGCCTTCCTTGAGATGCGCCGTGCCACACACGAGCGGCTGAATCGATGCGTCGGTCGGCGATGCCTTAGCTGCGACACAACCTTCGTGGCTCGATTGCCACGCACAATCATGGTGGTTGGTGCTCTGGCATTCAATATTGCCAGCTTCGTTGACGCGGAGGGGCGTGTTGATTCCCATGAGGCAGAGCCATTTCGAGCAGGTGGGATTGGCATAGGCGAGCGACAGACTAGCATCATGGGCCACAGCCAACGCCAACAAGGCAGCACAGGTTGGGACACGCATCCTTGAAAGCGAATATCCGAAAATGAGCCATCCAAGGCAACAACCTTGGCGTTCGAATATCTTCTTGTTCGACGCTCGAGTTGTTCGACGACGTGACGGTTGGTTCACGCGCGTCATGTCTTGGTGGTGGCTGTGGTGGACATCTTTGTCAAGGAGAGACAACCGAGAGACAGGATGCACAGTGAATAGACTTGCCTCGAGGGATATATATATATAGAGTGAGAAATTGACCTGAGCGGGGCTGGTCGCGGCGTTCGGACCCGCAGTGGCGGCACCTTGAATCCCCGCGGGGGTTACAAAATGAACCAATCAGAGTATCGTGTTATCGTTCGTCGCCGTCCGATTGGCTCGGACGGGAAAGGACATCGATGGAATCTCTCCAACAACCATGTCGATGATGCTCGATGTTTCCAGTCCAAGCGTCAACACAAAGATGCCTTTGTTTGTCCTTGAATCATGAATGGAGGTTGTACTTTGAACGCAACATACATCGCTTCATTGTGTGTATACGTTTGTAGGGATACAATAAAGCAATATATGGTGCTGCAAACCTTTTGAAAAGATTCGAACGGCTAACATTATTCACCACAGCACACATAATTGCTGCAGATGTGGCTTCAAAAGTATATTTTCAAGCCAGGGACTTTGATTTGTTTGGAAGGGGGAGGGATCTATCTTCGGACGTACTAGCAGGTCGATGTTTTGGCGAGGGTGTGGAGGGACCATATTATGAGCAGCGCATACAAGAGGATCGAATGTGCCACTACAAACAAATAAGTGAGATGGTATTGATGGCTCACATGAGGATGGTCGTACGCAGTGGGGCAAGGTACGGCGACGACGTGAGTTCCATTTGGGTCGACGTAAAGCTCGAGAGGACGTTGTTGACGACATGCAACGTGATGCATTCAAAGAGCGACTCCGTCCGAGCATAGGTCAAGGCATAGAAGAAGCCAATTTCGACACCGAGGCCCGTTTGGATGAGTACGTAGAGCGTCGAGAATTTGGATTGCTTGAGGTTGACCAAGTGCGTGCAGCCAAAAAGGACACTCGAGACGATGGCAGCCGCCGTGGGATGCGTGGGAAGGCTACCACGATCCATGATCAGCATTTTGATGATGAGGATGTACCACACCGGTTGAGGAGGAGATGAAAGACGAGGCCGCGGAAGACGAGTTCTTCTTTGATGGGCGAGAGCACGAGAATTTCAGCCAAATGGGCAACTTGGAGCGAGTTGTCGCCGTGAGAACTGTAGTAATTGGCCAACGAGAGCACCCACTCGCGTGTCCATGCTTGCCACAGAACAAAACACCCAAAGCCGGCGATTTGGTAGACGATGCAGCCTTGGGAGAGTCGGGAGAGCGGTTGCGGCGACAAACCCAGTCTAAGAAACTTCTGAGACGAGGAAGACATTGTGTGTACCGATGGGCCCACGCGACCGTGGACGGTTGGTGAAAGTTGATTGCGGAGCGCCTGAGGAGATAGAGGATGAGGAAGCCCGCGTCAAAGAGGACGTCTGGGAGGGATGTGGTGTGGGTGTCATGTGGAGCGACGAACGAGACGATCGTGTGGAGTAGACTGCGACTTGCGATCGCGACGACCATGACGAAGAAGGTCTCGGCGAGGAATGCAATAACTTCAACCCACCCAATGATGGCGGCAAGAAGCGACCCATGGAGCTTCTTGTCTACCTCATGGAGCATGAGGATGATATCCCAGTGAAGGAGGAGGAGAGACATGCACCTCGCGAGGCGTCCGGCGAAACGAGTGCCATCAAGCCATTCTCGAGCACATCCACGGCGGCGGCGGCGCTCATGTTGGAAGATTGGAACTGCACAAGGAGAGGCTACAGAGTATGCACGACGACTTGGTAAAGGATAAATACATATATAAATAACGTATTAATTTATGACGACTGAAATCTACGGCAACCTATGAGCCAAATGTATCTAGAATAAAGTATACCACAACAACGAACAATTTTGGCTTGACCCAAGTAGGACGATTCGATTGGTGGTATACATTTTGCATTTCAACCAATCAAAAGCAAGTTGAAGGGTGGCCAAAAATAGTGTTTGATTGGTTGAAAATATTTCCCTTTTCATCATCTAATTGGCCATGTGCCTCGTGCCCAGAGACCCAAATCACAAATCACACAACAACTCACCATCTATTCCACTCATGCACACAATCGCTCTCACCAAACAAAAGACAACGGTAAATATATCTAACTCCAATTCTCGTGCTCAAACAACCTGCATCTGAGCCGAAAATGTCGGGGCCGATTTATAGGGGTTTCATTTTGAGCCTATCGCATGCACATGGTCTTAGAATGGAGACTTTGGGAAGAAGAATCATATACTGCTCGCCCCAACAGCCCTCTTGGACACGGCACCAAAGATGGCGTTATCCGGATGTCGTAACGCCATGTCGTCGTGCTTCATCCTACTTTCGCATTTAAAAGAGAATTTTATATTGGAAATATACGTACTTAGAAGATCAAAACGGAACTTAGTTGGGCATTTTCATCATCCAATACGTCCGAATGCGGCAGCGGCGAAGTACCCAATATGCGCTTGCTGCCGTCGCCCAGTTCAACAAGGAGAAGGTTGATTTTCGGCGCAAACTACGACAAACCAAATGAGTCCAAGGCAGCGACGGAGGCGCCTGGCAGTCCCACGCTTCCAATAAACTCGAGGACGTGATGCACTCCTGGCGGTGGAGACAAATTTGGCGACGTCAAGGAGTACCCTTTTGAGTGGCAGTGATGCAAAAGACAACGGCATCCTCGAGCGCTTGGAGCCGCCATTATTGCTTTCAGCCTGCGCGGTTCCATCGACGCGGTCGGGTCAGGCCGACCATCTTCCATGCGCCTTCACGTCAATCGCTGCTGTGTGTCAACATAGTATCCTCCGCCATGCACGCACGCGACGGTGACGGGGGGCAGGCCACCATCGCACGCTTCATGGCGCAGGATATTACGTTGACACATAGCAGCGGTTGATGCGATGGCGCATGGATGAAAGTCGGCCTGACCCGACCGTGTCGATGGAACCGCGCAGGCTGAAGGCAATAATGGCGGCTCCAAGCGCTCGAGGATGCCATTGTCGCTGGGTGCCGCGCAATGCGATACTTCTTTGCGGCGCCAAAATTGGCCCCAACGCAGAAGAGTGCATCACATCCTCGAGTTTATTAGACGCGTGGGACTGACAAGCGCATCCGTCGCTGCCTTGGACTCGTCTGGTTTGCGTCGAAAGAACATCATTCCCCTACGAGTGTATGATAATGAGGTCAGTTATCCGTATGGCCTCTGGAAATGTATTTTTCAGAGCAGGTTTATAAAAAGATAGAGGTATTATGGCAGATTGAACACCTGCAGCATTTATCTCGGCCTGTGTTTCTTGGACAGATATACCCCCAAGGCAAGTTGTTGTTAAAATGTTGTAGAGAATAGAATCGCAGTGGTGCGATCTCTCAAAAACAATTTCCCTGGAAAATAAATAGCACCTGTGTCAAAACCGTTCTTTGGGTTGGTTGAGTTGGAGAATTGGAGTTAATACACCATACAAATATATTGTATAATTTATATACTTCGAAGTAGTTCGAAATATAAAAATTAATGGTAAATTTATCCGGATAAATATCAAAATAAACTCACCAGCCAGCAACAATTTACAAATTGGTGAGCAAAAAAGTCTGGTGAGTTATTGTGTGCTTTACTGTAGTACATTGAACATTTCGATTTCAGCTCGAACGATCCCTTGCGACTCTTTCTGCGCTTCCTGTGGGGATGGTCCCTTTCGATTGGACAGGACTCGATCTCAAGCGTCCAGTACGATCGGTACATGCACGATGATGCAAGGTGTGGAATTCCTCTTTGCCTCCTTCATGCAGACGCCGTCGCATCCAGGATTGCAGTGACTTCATGTGGGATCGACCGTTCGGCTGATCTTTCATCCGGTCCATTAACCGGATATTCAGTGTCACAGGGAAGGATCCCACCACGAAGCGAGCGTTTTGTATGGGCGGGGAAACCTCTAAAAGATGATACTTTCCGGCTCATCTGGGGCTGGCACAAAGTGACTTCAGGCGAAGTGAGCAAGATGAGCCACGGACATGCGAGCAAGTCGATCGATCTGCAGATGTTCGAGACGAACGCCAAGGCCGTCGTGCGCGACTACTATGTCGAACCGCGCATCGGTAGATCCGAGGGAATGGCCTGTTTGACGCTGATGGCTCCATGTAGATTACCGCACGATTTCGGGCGTGAACGGCCCCTTGGTGATCTTGGAAAACGTCAAGGTAAGGATCGCGCGTCCACATGCGTCGTCTCGGGATGGACATTCATGGGGCCGTCCATGTAGTTGCCCAAGTTTGCCGAAATCGTCAACTTGACGCTCTCGACGGGCGAAGTGCGGTAGGCCGATCAATGATGGACAGGCGCGGGAACTCACATGCTCGCCCTCTGTCTAGCCAAGGGCAGGTGCTGGAAGTGCAAGGCAGCAAAGCCGTCGTGCAAGTGTTTGAAGGCACGGACGGCATTGACAACCGTCACACCCATTGCGAGTTTACGGGCGATGTGTTGAAGATGCCGATCTCAGAAGAAATGTTGGGTCGCGCGTTCAACGGGTCCGGCAAGGCCATTGACGGCGCGCCGCCGGTCGTTGCCGAAGACTACTTGGACATCCAAGGGCAACCCATCAACCCGTCGTGCCGCGACTACCCCAAGGAAATGATCCAAACGGGGATTTCCGCCATCGATGTCATGAACTCGATCGCGCGCGGGCAAAAGATTCCGTTGTTTTCGGCCGCCGGGTTGCCGCACAATGAAATCGCCGCGCAAATCTGTCGCCAAGCGGGGTTGGTCCAGCGCAAGGACGTCATGGATTCCCACCAAGACAACTTTGCCATCGTGTTTGGGGCGATGGGGGTCAACATGGAAACGGCGCGCTTTTTCCGCAACGATTTCGAAGAGGTACCTAACGACTCTCTCGATGCACTTTCTCATGTCCCTCTAGAGCGGCTGCATGCAAAACACGGCGCTCTTTATGAATTTGGCCAACGACCCGACCATCGAACGTATCATCACGCCGCGTCTCGCGTTGACGACGGCCGAATACCTCGCCTACGAACGCGACTTGCATGTGTTGGTCATCTTGACCGACATGAGTTCGTACGCCGATGCGTTGCGCGAAGTGTCGGCGGCCCGCGAAGAAGTGCCCGGCCGAAGAGGTTACCCCGGGTACATGTACACGGATTTGTCGACAATTTACGAGCGCGCCGGTCGTGTCATGGGCCGCAACGGCTCGATCACGCAATTGCCGATTCTGACCATGCCGAACGACGACATTACGCATCCGATCCCGGATTTGACGGGGTACATTACGGAAGGCCAGGTACGACACGACACCTTGGTTTCTGTTGCATACGTTGTCAATTTTGTAGATTTACGTCGACCGTCAATTGCACAACCGTCAAATCTTCCCGCCGATCAACGTCTTGCCGTCGCTCTCGCGTCTCATGAAGTCGGCCATCGGCGATGGCATGACGCGCGACGACCACTCGGCTGTCTCGAACCAGTTGTATGCGAGTTATGCCACGGGCAAGGATGTCCAAGCGATGAAGGCCGTTGTCGGCGAAGAAGCGTTGTCGATGGAAGATCATTTGTACCTCAAGTTTACCGACAAGTTTGAAGGGAAATTTATTGCCCAAGGTAGGGACAGACTTGTGATGAGATTGACTGGGATCTTGACTAGGCCCGTACCAATCGCGTGACATTTTCGAGTCGTTGGATTTGGCGTGGTCGCTCTTCCGTGCGTTCCCCAAGGAATTGCTCAAGAAGATCCCCAAGAAGCATTTGGACACGTTTTACGCGCGCCGTACCCAAGTCCGAGAAGATTTGGGCCACGAAGAGGTACAACATATCATTGGCTGGGTGTTTATGGACGCTGACTCGTGTGTCTAGTTGAACGCGCAATAATGATGCGAGTTATTTTGCATTGGACGCGCGGGTGTTAATATACTCTTGCCAGTTGTATGATGTCCACGACTATACACAAAGGGTGCCAACAAAGCACGACGTGCAAGGGGCGTGGGGACAGGGTGGGTGGAGCATGTGGACCTCCTTGGCCAGCATTCCAGTGCGCGAGAACAATTAATTGTCCATGGCTGTGGCGAAAGATCGAGCAACGTCCATCTCAACACAAATGGCCGAGTCAGACTCGATCACAAAATGCAAAACACCACGGGAGCCGTGGAGACTCCGAGCCGAGACTTGGCTCTGTGTGATCCTTCGATGGGAAGACTCAATTTGGCTGCTCATAAACATTTGGTATAGTCACTCCTTGGTGAAGATGATCGAATAAGTTGCCACCTTGAATCAAATCAAAACTAAACATGCCAATGTACTGACAGCGAATACAAAATGTCATCGGCCCAAACAAAGTTTACACGTTTTTGAACGTGCATTGAAGGGTAAGTGAAAGGGACACTATAACTCATTCGATCCATCTCGCTCCAAGCTCTCCCCTCTAGGCGAGCGTCTCATACGCTGCACAATTTCTCTCGTTGTATTTCACATTATTGGGCTTTACTTGCAATTGAGCGTCGACCACAATACAACCACTGCCACCCGAGGCCTTTACAAGCACCAACGACTCTCGACCTTGTCAACTTCACTTAGGTCAACTGGATAGGACGCGGACGGTCGGCGAGATCGTCCCGCGCTGCGCTTTTTCGCTTCGCGTCGACTAAATACGTGGCCTTGAGCGCGAGCATCTGGTCAAAGTCGGTTGCCGAGAGGTCAAACGACCGACTGGTTTCCACCAACCGATCAGTGGTCGTCGTGCTCGTGCTGTGGTTGTCGCTTAGCCTCGGGGGCGGCGGATGGAGCACATATGCTTCCAAGCTTCGGAGAAGCGCATCGTCTGGTCTAGCGGCATTGGGCGGGAGCGCCACAACGCTGCGACCACTGGACGTGTATTGCAACGTCGCAGATGTGGGACTTCGGTGCATCATGGTCGTCGGACTTGGCGGATGCGATGAGCCAGCTGACCGGCGCGAGTGGCGGTCGTCAAGCACCGCCTGGTCAAAGAAATCCGATCGACTCAGGACACTGTGGAGCGACGACCGGCCGAACGAGAGTTGCCGCGCGCGTTTGAGGCGGGCGCGGCGGTGACTTCGAACGCAACACCAGACGACAAGGCCAAGGGTGACGACAGCAGCCGCCGCGAGACCGACGACGAGGCCAATCGACGACTCGTTCTTTTCGTCACCGATCGTCACGGGCGTTGCGGTGACGACAGTCGTCGTCGTGGGTTGTCTTGGCGAGACACAGAGCGAGCTGTTGGGGACAGCACAGGCCGACTCGGTCACGTTGTTGTTGCAATAGATGACGCCATCTCGCACGTGGAGGCAAATCGGGCACTCGGCCGAGGCGAGGTGGCACAGTTGAGGCGACGTTGTTGTCCTGGGCTCGACGACGCAGGCGGTCATCGTGTGGCAGAGCGAGACGGCAGTGTCCGTGTCGGCGACGGCGGTCATTGTGGCCCCGCCTGGAAATGGGCGTGAGGCGAGACAACAGGAAGTAGATGACAACGTACATGCGAGCATGAAGAGGATGGAGGAGACCATGGTCGAAGCAGCAAATGAGCTTCTCCAAAACAAGGTGGTCAGCAGAGGGCGCACTGTCTGCAGCAGCAGCCTGTAATGGTCACCTGGCAATGTTGACAAGGGCGGAAGACATGCTACCGTTGAAGAACGGCACGTGGAGCTGATCGAGGGGAAGCAATCAAAGCACAATAAAAGACAAACATAATAGGAACGAAGCAACGCGTGGCTATGCCATGGAGAACCTTTGCAAGGAGCTCCCCATGGCTTCAAGTGGGCCGTCCGCAAGCCAAAACGTGAGGTAAAGTCGCCCCTCCTACTTTATATCCGAATAATTATCCGGTGAGTCTCGTTGTGCTCAAATTATACCTTGGGGAAATTCAACTACTCTGTTTTGTATGATGGCCGTTATAGATGGTCAGAATAATGGCATAACTGTGAAAAAATGACAAGATTAGACTTTGGAGAGTCTCAAGCACTCGCGTGGAACATTCGTTTTGAACCCACTTGCACTGGCTGGGATGTGCATGGGATGTGGTTAGCCAGAGTCGCGTGCCAGCATCCGCCTTCTCTTTGATCGTTAGATTGGTGGAACTCGGAGGGGCGTATCCACAACCGCACAATCTCAGCTCGCCAATGGCTGCGAGTGTCTGCAATAGCCACTTGACTCACAGATCATTTGTGACCTTGCACATCGCTCCATTTTTAAATGTTTGAAATCGAATCTTAGCTGAACCAAGGACCTCCAAGCCGGTACTTCAAAGTTCTACAAAGTACTTTTTAATGACCATTATTCTCTACTATAGTCGATTTTTTTGCAAGCGCTTGATCCACTGCCTCAAATGTTTGAGTACGAAACCCTGCGAATCCAACAAGCCCCTCATGAAAAGAAAACGCCAATTGCGAACGCCATCTCCTACGAAAATACCGATGGATGAAGCCTGTCACCACTATACTGCCAAGTGTCATTGTGAGTATAATGAATACTCCCGGAGTAGCTCGCAAACAAGTGCAATTAATTACGATGTTTTCATACGAATACAATCGTTTAGACCATCTCAACCAAACGTTAACGCAGCGTGTGTTTTGTATTCCTGGCTATCCCACCCATCGATGCAAAGTGTAAACTCTGGTCTCGTCGACGTGAATTTGGCTCGAATTTTGCCAACACCACAGGTCAAAATCGGTTTTGATTGGACAAAATTGGCGCCTTATTGTTCAATTCAATATTGTGCATGAGTCTTTGAATATGATGATCCAACATAGTTTAATTGGTCCATTTCTATCTATGTTTTTTAGCTTAGCATATAGAGTAGAAAAGTGGGCTGCGCAGACGGTTAATCTTGTTGCGTTCGTCGTTGATTTGGAACACACATAGCGTTCGATATACTACGTAGTAGCATCGCATCGGTGGAGATGCCCTAACGTCCCAAAATATGAAAATTGGAAACGAAATATTTCTCTCTTGTTTTCCAACAGATAATTCAGAATCAAACCAGTATACAGTGTATTCGAGGACAAAAGTTGACTTGTTGGAATTATTTGTACAAGACCGAGAACAATTATTTCCCGTGTTGCGTTGGCCCACGCCACTTCTAAATGACGCTCCAAACAATTGATTTTGATGCCCTTTTCAATCGTTTTCCTCCGTCATTGTGTCCTCGGTGGCATCAATGCGTTTGGTGAAGCACTTTGGTGGCCAACGAATGTGTTGTTTTGGTAAATTTTACAAACACGCGCTAATATGCATGTACAGAAGATCAATACTCAAGGAACAAACACATTGGGAACACAGTCCAATTGAGGGAGTTTTACAATTCCATTTGGCTGCGCGGGCCAATATTGACCGATCAATTCATGAACCGATTGTTGTTTTGGACGTTAACGTTACTGTGCTTTCAGCCGAAATTTGGACTTCTGTATACATTCTCCAAACCGCTCGATCTATTCTATTGTATTGGTTTTTGTGTCGTGCTTTTGGAGAAACGATTTGTCGTGCGTGCCCCAATGGAATAGTCGATTCAGATTGGTGAAATAAGGTTAATATACGAACGTTGATTGGCAATTTCGTTCGGCGAACTTTTTTCCCGATTTCCTACTGCCGATTCATTGGGCATGTCGCTCCAGTTTTATGAAAACAACAATACAATGCAAAGAATACATCACTTTTGAATTCATATTCGAAGAAGTTCAAAATGGGTATTGCCATAAAAGTCAAACATATTATTTTAATTCGTCGAATGCGGCGTGACGACGGCCAATATATATCATTCTGCCCAAAAAGATATGTGGCTACTCTCGGCTACTGCTTCAGTAAAATCAATTGGTTGTGATTGAGTTGTCGTGGTCTTGAAGTCTCAGCAGTCCTCAACTTGGGGAAGTTGGATCTGCAATGACTGAGGTGCATCGCCCAGCTGAATCGCCCCAATGGATGGAAATACGGCAAATTTGGCTCGTTGAGTTGAATGCTCCCGTCCACCAACAAATAATTGAATGGATACACACTGTGGCTAATAATTTTGCAGTGGCTATGTAAAATAACCTCAAATCGTTGTTTGGGTCAATCCAGCTAAATGGGTCGGCTTGAACAAAAACCTGGAGTTATTTTGTTTACCTCAACATGTCAAAAGAGTTTACCCAGCCGACTTTCAAATTGGCCCAACCAACTTTCGATTCTCGCACGACGTGAACCATCAATCTGAGTTGAAGGACTTAGAAATCGATTTTGCGTGTTTTGATTGGCTACACCAAGCAGCCTGTCTCCTGCATCTGGTTTGAACTCAGACCAACCTTCTTTTTGGTTTCTAACCCCCGTCCTTCAAAGCTGCGTCGACCTGCGCTAAATTACCTCAACAAATATAGCAACGCCCTACAGCCAATACTTTTTTGAAAGTATGTCCTCATGTGATTTAAAAATCACATGAGGTATTGTGCAACGACAACAACTGGTCGATTTTCGTAGTGTTGAATGCGCCACCGTCATAATAGACAACCATGAATCATATCGCTTCGGGCTGGCGTTCCGTGGTTCGATCTTGTCGGCCTCCACGGGTTATCTCTGTGTGTTTCGACTTCGTGGGGGATTCATCACCGTCATTGGGGGAATTCTTTGTCGGAGGAATTTAACCCTTACCCTAGTTTCCAACTCAGACCTACCTGATTTCCCCCCGACTGCCCCCCACCATTCTCGCTGACCTCTGTCTTCACTTTTCAATTTGCATTGCCCATCATGAAGCTCTTCACCGTCCTCGCTCTCGTTGCATCGGCCGCCTTGGCGTCGCTCACTCAACTGCCCGACGGCCGTATTCGAACCCCCGACGAGCTCCTTGCTATCCAAGACGACGCCGACACGAACCGCAAGTGTCACCAAGCCAATGGCAACTACATCCCGTCGCTTAAACCTGGTCAGTACACGGCGTCCAAGTTCCACAACTGCTTTCGCACGGACGCTCAAATCTACGAGTACTTGGACGCGATCGCGGCCCAGTCGCCATCTCTTGTCTCCAAGTTTCAACTCACGACCACGTTCAAGGGCCTCCCTGTCTACGGGTACAAGATCACCAAAGACGGCGGTGCGACCAAGAAAGCACTCTACTTTCAGGCGATGCAACATGCGCGTGAATGGGTCGCTGGCTCGTCGACGCTCTACGCGCTCTCGTCCTTTTTGGACGATTTGGCCAGCGGCAACCCAACGCCGTTCGACAACTACAACCTCTATTTTGTCCCGGTCGTGAACCGCGACGGGTACCAGAAAACATGGTCGGGCAAGCGGTACCAGCGCAAGAACGCCAACGAAGTCGACTTGAACCGCAATTGGCCCAACACAAACCCGAACCCACGACCGGAATCCCCGGGCAGTGAAACTTACCCCGGGCCGTACAAACTGAGTGAAAAGGAAAGCCAAGGCATCGACGCGTGGTTGTCATCAAAATCAGACGAGATCGATGGCGCCATCGATGTCCATACCTATGCGGGACTGATTTTGTATGCCTATGGCGACACGGACGAACCCTCGCCCCACGAAGCCCAATTTGACACGCTGGGCCAAGCGATGAAGGCCGTCATGGGCAAATATGTCCAAGAACCTGCGTGGAAACTTTACTTTGCCTACGGTGTTTTCCCCGACTACTACTACCGCAAGTTTACGAAACCTGCAATCACAATCGAAATGGTCGGCAATGATTTCGTCGCACCGGCGTCGACCATCCGCGCCCGTGGTGACGAGCTCAAGAAGGGTTTTGTCGAATTCGCCAACCAAGTCCCGTTGTTTTTGGGCGGCGCAAACCCGACTACGGAGCCGCCCTCTGACGAGCCCACCGACGAACCGATCGACGACCACCCTTGAGAGTGTCGTAAAGTTGTGTGAACATGCTTTTTCTTTGTTTCCTGCATTGTTGTATGCATTCAATATCGAGTGACATGCCAATCGACATCGAATTTGGTGGAGGAAGTGTAGAAGCGTTGAGAAAGAGTTTCGAACATGAATTGAGAACGATATTATCCGTCATGGTCGGGTGTCCTTTCGCAACATCACGTGGCAGCATGACGCCATCGGTATCCTTTCTCGAATGTCGTGCACGGTAATGCAACGTGTTGGGGGTGCGTGTCTTAATTTTGTGGGAGAGCCAGTTGGCCAATCAGAAGTTAATATTTTAATCCAACCTCCAATCACATACGAGTACTCTATTTGATGCCTCGGTGATTGGCTGATATTAATACGTCCTTCAAAAATTCACTACAGTTAATGCAAAAGCTCGGTCAATAAAACTCAATTCTCCAACAGTTAACCGAATAAAACACAACAAGAGCCGAAAGACTAAATTGGGTCGTTAAACAATGCGACAACACTATCGTCCAACAGCTAGTCTTCGCCGCTCCCAACAAACACCGGCACTTGATTGGCAAACTCGGCCAGACCCTTCTTCAATTCTTCACCGCGGCCACGGATCGTCGACGCCGGCTCCACATAATCATTGCCGGCCATTTCGATGGAAATCGAGGGCTTGCCAAACGTGCGGTAGGCGTAATCCGGGAACACACCGTACAAGAAGAAGAGGTTCCACGCGGGTGTTTGGACGTAGTTGCCCATGGCAGCCTTCATGGCTTCGCCCATCGCGTTAAACTTGGCTTCGTCGGGCGAGGGTTCGTTTGTATCACCAAACGCATACGAAATCACCCCCCCATAAGTATGGACGTCGATGGAGCCATCGATTTCGTCACGCTTGGCCGTCAACCACGCGTCAATGCCTTGGCTTTCCTTTTCGCTCAGTTTGTACGGACCGGGATAGGTTTCACTAGTCGGGGGTTCCGGCGACGGGCTTGGGTTGGTGTTGGGCCAGTTTTGGCTTAAGTCGACCGCGTTGCCGTTCTTGCGGTGGTACCGCTTGCCCGACCACGTCATTTTGTACCCGTCGCGGTTCACGACTGGGACAAAATAGAGGTTGTAGGTGTCGAGCGGTGTTGGTTGGTCGTTGGCGACGTCGTCCAAAAAGGACGAGAGGGCATAGAGCGTGGAAGATCCAGCGACCCATTCACGGGCATGTTGCATGGCTTGAAAGTAGAGCGCCTTGCCACTGTTGCCCTCCTTGGACAGCTTGTAGCCGTAGATGGGCAACCCCTTGGTCGTTTGCGAGATTTGAAACTTGGTGACCACGTCTTTGTTTTGGCTCACGACTGCGTCCAAGTAGTTGTAGATTTGAACGTCCGTGCGAAAGCAGTTGTGAAACTTGGAAGTTGCATACTTGCCAGGTTTGAGCGAGGGGATGTAGTTGCCGTTGGCTTGGTGGCACTTGCGGTTCACGTCGGCGTCGTCTTGGATTGCACGAAGCTCGTCCTGAGTGCGGTCTTGGCGATCGTCGCTAGGGATTTGGCTTAACAGCGTGGCCGAAGCTGTCGTGGCCGCAGCCAAGGCGAAAAATGTTGCGGCGGTCTTCATGAAGTCGAATTTGAAAATGGAGAGAAAAATAGAGTGCTGGGCTGGTATTTCGTCTTGCACGGATCTGAGCTATCGGGAAGATTGTCGGGAAACAGGAATGTTGTTTGATGTTTACTGTCAACTGTGTCTGTCGTTCAAGTGCGTTTTATAAGTTTAAACTTATATTACAATTCGTAAACTAGGAAGGTATATTCCAGGGAGTTCGTTTTATCAGTTGTTAGCGACTAAACGACCCTGCATTATCTATAACACGAAGACTGGAATACATAGCGTCAATTGATGTTCTAAATACGGACTCGTTTTAAAATGAGTCTGGCCCGTCCAGACGGAAGTTGTGGACTCAAGGATTACAACCCCTTTATCATGATATATAGAAGAACTTGAGTCCACAACTTCCGGCTGGACGACCATCTAAAGTACATTAGCACCCCCAATCCACAAGAAACCGTTGTTAGGAAATGGCTAAAAATATACTCATTTTCAGACCAACGTTTGCGCTGCCCCATGAGGGATTTTCTTGCCACAATGAAAATGCAGACAAGAACACAAAGAATACAAAAGTCAATGGCACACAATGCAATAAAACCATATTGGTTTAACAACGATAAACATGATATCGTTGCCAGTGACGACAAAGCAGCCGGCCACAAAATTGCGCCAAGTGGGGTGAATAAATTTGTGCAGTCGGTGCCTTGGCAAGAAGTGAACCAGTCTTTCCACTTTCCATGAAAAAGGAGTTGATTATATATATTTTCTCGTTGGGAAAGTGGTAGGTAGGCGCTTGTTTCGGGGCGATCGTCGGGGTCCCGTTGACTAGCAACTTGCTCAGGCGTTTGAAGACGCGGATGCGTTGGTTTACGAATCGCAGTTCAGCATTGGCAACTTTCATTCAAACATGAACGTGGCGGACCTGGCATACCGACGTCGTCGCCCCGTCCGTCGATTATGCCGACCTGTCATTATACGCCGCTACTTGCCGTTTCCTAAGAGACGTGCGATAGCGCGATGTTTGGCGCGGGCGTAGGGTACGTGCATCAGTGTGCTCTACATCACATCCAAGTGCTGAACATGCTGGAGGGTTATGATTTATGTACGACCCATTATGTGTTCCTTGCCCAGATTACAGTGTAGAAAATCCAAGATGCGTCATTTCATGAAATCGGTTCGTGAATTCGACTGGCCAGTCCAAATTCCAACGAAAAGGACAATAACTTGTCACAATTTCAGTCGCGAAAATCCAACCCAGCCTTCGGTGGAAAGCAATTATAAACAGAGACGATCTGCAAGCATCAGCACTTTATCCGGAAATCCGGATTGATGTTCTTTAATAAGTCTTTTGTTTTTCATTGGATTGAGCTTCATTCTTTTAAGCTGACTCAGCCAATAAGAAGCGCACACGGCCATATCCTTCGATTCGAAAACAGATCGAGATAGCAAAGTCAGAGGTCGGAATGATCTGATCCTGACAGATCCTCGCTGTTAAAATACTACTTCTGAAGTAGTACTTTCATTGGTTTTTAAAAGAAATGAAAGAAATTTTTATACTAGTACTTTTAAATACGTACTAGTATAATAAAAGTAATAGTATTTTAATAATTGCTATAAAATTTTAAAACATTTATGGCTTGGAATTATTGACTACTCTATCCTCGAGTGGAGATTAATTAATTCAGGGGTATGATCAAAATATACAATACTGCATGTCCAATAAGCATTCACGTCCAACTATTTCGACACACGTCATTCGATTCTAAAACGGCACATAAGGGCCACTAGACAATACGACCCACAAAAACATCGTCCGAGGGCTCGTCGTCTGTAGGTTGGTCGTCGTCCGTCGGCTCGTCACTTCCAACAAACGATGGCACTTGGTTGGCAAACTCGACCAGACCCTTCTTCAATTCTTCGCCGCGGCTACGAATCGTCGACGCCGGCGCTACGAAATCCGTGCCAACCATTTCAATCGTGATCGACGGCTTGCCGAACGTGCGGTAGGCATAATCCGGATACACGCCGTACGCAAAGTAAAGTTTCCACGCAGGTTCTTGGACGTAGTTGCCCATGACGGCCTTCATGGCTTCGCCCAACGTGTCAAACTTGGCTTCGTCGGGCGAAGCTTCGTCCGTGTCGCCATAGGCATACAAAATCAGTCCCGCGTAGGTATGGACATCGATGGAGCCGTCGATCTCGTCTGATTTCGAAGACAACCACGTGTCGATGCCTTGGGTTTCGTTTTCGCTCAGTTTGTACGGACCGGGGTAGGTTTCACTAGTCGGGGATTCAGGCCGCGGGTTTGGGTTTGTATTGGGCCAATTGCGATTCAAATCGACTTCGTTGCCGTTCTTCCGCTGGTACCGCTTGCCCGACCATGTTTTCTGGTACCCGTCGCGGTTCACGACGGGGACAAAATAGAGGTTGTAGTTGTCGAGCGGTGTTGGTTGGTCGTTGGCGACGTCGTCCAAAAAGGACGAGAGCGCGTAGAGCGTGGAAGATCCAGCGACCCATTCACGGGCATGTTGCATGGCTTGAAAGTAGAGCGCCTTGCCACTGTTGCCCTCCTTGGACAGCTTGTAGCCATAGACTGGCAGGCCTTTGGTCGTTTGCGTGATTTGAAATTTCTCGACACGGTCTTCGTCACAAGTGCGTCCAAGTAGTCGTAGATTTGAACGTCCGTGCGAAAGCAATTGTGAAACTTGGACGTCGTGTATTGGCCTGGGGTTAGGGATGGGAGGTAGTCGTCGTTGGCTTGATGGCACTTGCGGTTGACATCGGCGTCGTCTTGGATCGCGCGAAGCTCATCCTGGGTGCGGTCTTGGCGATCGTCGCCCGGAATTTGACTCAACAACGAGACAGAAGCTGTGGTGGCCACAGCCATTGCGAGGAATGTAGCGGCAGCAGTCTTCATGGAGATGAATTTAACAATGAGGAAATCGATTTCAATGGAAAGGGTTGTGTGGACAGTTTGGGTTGACGTGGGGTGTTGGGGAATCTGAGTTGACAGGACAATTCTCTGGATCCATGGAGTTTGATGTTAAATGGATGGCGGGGTCGATTGTTGAAGTACGTTTAATATGTTTCGACCCAATTTTACTCGCGAGTATTTCCCAATGGATGGATCGTTTCACAGGAAAGAGGTGGGTTTTATCAGTTGCAGGCTGCTGGACGACCCAGCATTATCCATGCATTCCAACAACCAGACGACTGGAATCCATATATCATACGTTGCTCATTGTGGCAAGTCTTGGCGCATTGTGCTTTTGTTTATCGATCTAAGAAAGCCATAGGCGTGAAAAAACTTACTGGATCAAACTAGACTGGAATCGCAAACAAATTGACGAAGGGCTCTTTCATGGGCTTGCATCACTCACGACATATCACTTTACTTGGATGTTAAATTTCTGATCACACTGTGGCTTGCACGATCTTCTGGATTCTTTTGACGATCTAACTTTGAACTCGACCCGTCCACACGTTTCCATCCTTATACTCTTGGATTTGGTTGTCCAGTCAAAAACTAGCTAAGTAGGGCCAATAATTGCATGCGTTGGCCAGTCAACGTCATGCCATTGGCTATGGCCTCACCAATGACATGCCAGCCCATTGTGCTATGCTGCGACACTGGGAACCATGTAAAGCAATCAACCCTTGCCCTACCATACGAAATTCAAAATGTCCAACAACACTACCAGTTGAGAGACCCAAAAGACTCGGGAACAGCAACAACATCAAGGAGGGTGTATTATCACTTGGTTGACACAACGAGACTTAACAGCTGCCGACAAACGACGGCACTTGGTTGGCAAACTCGACCAGACCCTTCTTCAATTCGTCGCCGCGGTCACGAATTGTCGCCGCCGGCGCAACGAAATCCGTGCCAACCATTTCAATCGTGATCGACGGCTTGCCGTTCGTGCGGTAGGCATAATCCGGATACACGCCGTAGCAAAAGTAAAGTTTCCACGACGGTTGTTGGACGTAGTTGCCCATGACGGCCTTCATGGCTTTGCCCAACGTGTCAAACTTGGCTTCGTCGCGCGACGGTTCGTCCGTATCGCCAAAGGCGTACAAAATCAACCCCGCATAGGTATGGACATCGATGGAGCCGTCAATCTCGTTCGATTTCGATGTCAACCACGCATCAATTCCAAACGTTTCTTTTTCGCTGAGTTTGTACGGCCCGGGGTAAGTTTCGCTAGTTGGGGATTCCGGTCGCGGGTTGGGCTTGGTGTTGGGCCAATTGCGGTTCAAGTCGACTTCGTTGGCGTTCTTGCGCTGGTATCGCTTGCCGGACCATGTCATTTGGTACCCGTCGCGGTTCACGACTGGGACAAAATAGAGGTTGTACTTGTCGAGTGGCGTAGGTTTCCCGCTGGCCACATCGTCCAAAAAGGACGAGAGCGCGTAGAGCGTCGACGAGCCAGCGACCCATTCACGGGCATGTTGCATGGCTTGAAAGTAGAGTGCTTTCTTGGTCGCCGCCGAGCCTGCCTTGGACAGCTTGTAGCCGTAGATGGGCAACCCCTTGGTCGTTTGCGAGATTTGAAACTTGGTGACCACGTCTTTGTTTTGGCTCACGACTGCGTCCAAGTAGTCGTAGATTTGAACGTCCGTGCGAAAGCAGTTGTGAAACTTCGACGTCGCGTACTTGCCAGGGGCCAACGAGGGGAGGTAGTCGTCGTTGGCTTGATGGCACTTGCGGTTCACGTCAGCATCATCTTGAATCGCACGGAGTTCATCTTGGGTACGATCTTGGCGATCGTCGCCAGGGATTTGGCTCAAGATTTCGGCCGACGCGGCCATGACAGCAACAGCCAAGGCAAGGAACGTGGTCTTCATGCTGGCAAATTGGAAAATGAAGAGTTTGGAGGCCGTACAACGAAAACACAGTGGTCCTGTTGAAGCGAGGCGTTGAAAATGCAAGTTGGGAACCCACTAAAATTATCCAATTTTCGACCAGAATTACCTGGGCTCAGATAATCATGGGCGCCCTTGCACCAACTTCCTGTATACCCTCAAGTGGAATGACAGCGGCATATATATCATACGATATTATATACAATATATATAAATATATTTACGTTTGTCGCCTTTTGTGGGCATTTGAGCTGCCGCAAGCAGGCTTGGTTACCTGTGAGGTTGTGAAAAGTCACGTGGACTCGGGCTTCTTTCACTGTTTATCGGTGTTGAATGGATGGACCCTGCGTCCATCGTTGAAGTGCGTTATATTGGTTAAAACCATCTTTGTGATTATCATAGACACGTTGAACTGGAAAGACAGAGGTTTTATCAGTTGCAGGGTACTCCACGACCCTGCATTATCCACCCAATGCCGCAAAATAACCGCAATCCATATCACTAAACACCGAACATAACTCGTTGAGTGACTCAAAGGCAACATTTCTCGGAGAACTACAGTATCCCAAAGAGCTATCCCTAAGGCCAATGTGTAACGTCAAAGGACTTTGCACAAGTAAAACGGGAGTGCCCACCAGAGGGCCCATTTTTATGGACGTATTGCCAAAACGCGTGTTTAATCTATGCTTTCTGAATATTCTGTTCTTGCGCCGTTCGTCGAAGTTGAGGCTTTTTCTCAAGTCTTTCCTGCCCCCCCCCCTGAATTTTGATTCCGAGTGACGGTGGTCTGGGGGCCGATATTTTCCACGTGGTTCAACAATTTCAATTGCTGGTCTGCTTGGGCAATGTTGGCTTGTGCTGGCTTTGGCCCTTTCACAGATTTCCAGTGATAAAGACATCCCACCCCAGGTACTTCCTCAGGAGTATAGTCAAAAAAGGATAAAGTCACTTCATGTGGATTGGTTCGAGGCCAGCCACCTCACCGAGTTCAAATACTGCTAATCAATCTAAAACAGAATATGATCAATTTGTTTTTTATTGATCAATGCCCATTGAACACAGAAATAAATTACTCCTAGGAGTATCAATTACCAAAAAAGACTTTTTTCATGTTGTTTTTTATTGTGGATTCAACTTGGATGCTGACAATCGGAGTTTCAGGACAATTACATTTCAACCGGGAACATTGTATTTTCGACCGAAATGTTGACTTTGCAAGCAATTGATGAATCGACCGACTCGTCAATCAACTGAGCGCTGATTTCACATGCTCGACAGACAGTAAAAGTGAGACTGGAAAATCGTGGACATTTTCGCGATCTCCCATTGGACAGAATATTTCCCACCTGTGAGGAAAATTGCGAATGCGAAGAAGCCACAAACGACATTTTCGACCGAACAAACCAAACAGACACTTTCAATTACTTGAAGTATCATTCTACACGGTGTAGAAGTGTGCAATGTCGAAGCATCAACGTCAACTTTGAATTAAAAGACTTTCAGAGAAGTTAATGAAGACACAGCCTCCATCGCAAACTGTCACTCAGTTACCGCACCACACAGTCTGGTATCCCGAGCCGTTAAAGTCAACGCATTGCGCGTGGCTGTAGGCACTGGGAAAACAGTACGACAACAATTGCGAGTAGCAAGCTTGGCATCCATGGCACGTGTTGTCGCCCGTTGGGGTGGGGGTGGCAGGGGGTGAGGGCGTATTGGGGG